>CACVKS010001097.1:0-22875 GCA_902749335.1 Acanthamoeba triangularis
GGCCAGGACCAGGCCGAAGCAGGCGGCGTGCAGGGGGTGCTCGCGCAGGTGGACCACGTCGCGGGCCGACTCCCGCATGCCGTTGGTGAGCATGGTGCGAAACACGGGCGACCACCGGGACAGCAGCACGCGGTGCACGTAGTAGCAGGTGGTGGTACTGTTGGTTGCGGACTCGTCGATGGCGGTGTGGACGATCAGGGCGATGTCGCCGTGGCGTGGGTCCTGGAGCTGAGGGAGAACACAGGTTCTGGTGCCTCTGGTGGTGGTCATTTGGACTGTTATTGGTTGGTGCTTGTGATTCCGAATGGCTCATCGCCACATCCCTTGCTCCGCCTTTATAGACCCTCGGGGCGTCATGCCATGCCACCTCTGCCTTCTCCTGACAGCAGCCAAGTGACGCTAAAAGATTTCCTTTTATGTATTTTGCCTCTCTGGTGAGATGCATCAAGTGCAAGGGTCGTTCGGTAGACGTTGGTGTGGGCGCCTTGGTCGAGTGGCTACTTCGTCGTTCTGTAACAAAGTGGTATTGTTCCAGGGGAACCCCCCTTGGATTCGTGGGTTCGATTCCCACCAAAACATCATCTGTGCCGCTGACGCTGTCGCCCACACTTTTGCGCACACACACACGCGCCACACGACAAAGGACTGAACGCGGTTCCGCGAAGGGTGGCGCTGTTGTCTGTCTGTGGGCTCACTCGACTACATGGGCGGAGGCAGGGTGGTGCCTTTCTTCTTGAGCGCGCGCTGCTTCCTGTCGTGGTTGGCCAGGCGGCTCTTGTGGCGATCCTTCAGCAGCTTCTGTCGGTCGCTCATGTCGTCGCCCGCCGGTCCGCCCCGTCCTCGTCCGCCTCGCCCTCTGCCGCGTCCACCACCGCCGCCGCCGGCGCCTCGACCAGCAGCTGGTCCTCCGCCTCGCGAAGCCGACGACGCTGATGAAGGTGGAGCTGCGGCTGGCGGCTGTTTCCCTCGCCCGACGCTGCCGCGTCCACGTCCAGCTGGAGCAAGCCCAGGCCGACGTCGCTGCTGGGTGGAGCCATCGTCGTCGTCATCGTCGTCTTCGTTGTTCTCTTCGTTTTCGTTGTTGCCCTCGCCGGCGGCCTTGGCCGCGGAGGCCTCGTCGTTCTCGTCGGCGTCGCGCTGTCGCAGGGCCGGGCGGTTGGGGTTCGGCTGAATCGGGTCCAGCCCCTCTCCGTCGGCGTCACCGACGGCCTGGAAGGTGTCGTAGGAGTCGTCGTATTCGTCTTCGTACTCGTACTGCTCGTATGTGCGCCGCAACTGCTTCACCTCGTTCTTTTGCGCCATCAGCTTGAGCGCGCCCACTTGTTTCCTGGACGCACGCACACCGATCAAGTCAGGCCGACGCCCACCCGTCTCACCCGTCTCTCTCTCTCTCTGGTGTGTCGTGTGTGTCGTGTGTGTGTCGTGTGTGTGTCGTGTGTGTGTGTCGTGTTGTGTGTGTGTGTGTGTGTGTGTGTGTGTGTGTGTGTGTGTGTGTAAGTGCGTACTTCTTTCCGTGCAGAACGCGGACGTTGCTCAAGTCATCGTCATCGAAGATGTTTCTTCGCTCGGGCTGGGCCGGCTGAGCGGCCTGCGCTGCTGCTGCCGCGGTGGCGGCCTGCGGCTGAGCGGGCCTGGCGGCGGTGGCGGCCGCGACGACGGGCTTGGCCGGAAGCGGCATGTTGCGCTTGAGCGACGTGAGCGCGGCCGGGAGCGCGTTGGTGAGGAGCGCATCGATCACCGCCTCGGCGCTGTCCTCGAAGTGGTGGAGGCACGCCGCGATGAAGCCCTCGCCCAGCTCGGGGAACAGGTCCCGCACCTGCGTGATCAGCGATGCTCGGCTCGCGTCCTGCGAACGCACCGCACCCGTGAGCGCGTGTCGTGGGGTGGGGTGGGGTGTGGTAGGGTGGCGAGCGCACCACTTCGAAGGCGGCCGAGGCTGCGGAGGAGGGCTGCGCGCTCGCCGCGGCCGGCGTCGCCACGGAGAGGCCGCAGAGGGACTGGATGATGGCCACCACCCAGTCGAAGCGAGTAGCATCCCTGGTGTGTGTCGTGTGTGTGAGGGACGCGGGCTGGCTGGAGCCGAGGAAAAGGGAAGGAGAGGAGAGGGAGGGAAGCAGGTACAGTTTCGATCGAACGCTTTCGAGTGCCTCGAGAAGCGGGAAGTTGAAGCCGATATCGCGGATGAAGGTGGTCTCGCCCTCAGTGCCGGTCAGCGCTTGCAGCAGGTTCAGCAACTGGTCGGCCAAACCATGGTCGTCCTTGCCCTTGCCTGCTTCCACCCAATTCGTGAACCACCGCCAAACAAATAAGTATAAAAAACAAACAAACAAATATAAATAAATGGTAATGACATATAATTCCACGCACCCTTGCCGTCGTCTCGCTCCTTGCCCTTGCCCTTCCTGTCGGCCTGGCCATTGCTTCCTGGGAACACGATATTATCGTCAATGCGCGCATTCGGCGAGAAAAGAACGAAAACGAAGACAAAAGAAAAGAGAAGGGGAGGAGAAGGAGGGCACGGCACTTGTTCCATGGAGCAGCGGCTCCACGTAGTACTGCTGCAGCAGGGTGTAGCCCACGGCAACGAGGTAGCTCTTCGCCCGCTGGAGGTACGCTTGCCGCCGCGCTGCGTTCACACCGCGTGTCAGCCTTGCGCCCCGCCTTCTTAACAAAAACGACGAAAGAACGAAGAAAGAACGAAACGAACCTTGCTGGCCGGGCGGGACGGTGATACGGGCCAGGTGGGGCAGGACCTGGTCGTAGAGCTGCGCCAGGAGCGCGACGTCGAGGCTCTCCTTGAAGAGAGCGGCCGACTCGGGGTGGATGCGCAGGAAGGCGTAGACGGTGGCGAGGATGTCCTGCAGGTAGTACTCGACGTCGCACAGCTGGTCCACCTGGTCCTCGTCGTCGAAGGTCCTTCCCTGCGGGCCGGCCTCTTTGATCAGCTGCTGCAGCCGCCTTTCCACCTCCTGATCGAGGGGGGAAGCAAGAATTCATGGAATGTGAGAGGCATGGCCGCCGTCAACGTTGATTGGAGGTGGCCACAAGGGGGAAGAGACAAAGAGGAGGACGAGGCCTGCTAGAGGAGCTTAGAAGAGGTACGTGCCTGCACGACGCGGGAGATGATGGGCACGGCCTGCTGGAGGTCGTCTTTGTACTTGGGCTGAAGAGTGAGCAGCGACGACACCAGTCGGTTCACCTCCTGTCGAATGGTCGGATAAGAAGATGAGAAAAATGAGAAAATGAAGAGAGAGAGGAGAGAGAGAGAAAAGGAAGGAAAGGGACCTTGGCGTTGTAGGAGCCGTAGAGGGTGCAGATATCGAAAATCTTGGGTACGTCAAAGATCCACTTGTCGTAGACCAGATCGGCGAAGTACCGCGCGTCCATGAAGTCCGTCGCCGACTCCCGGTTGGTCGACATGCGGAGCAACACTAAACACACCACACAGCACCACTCGCGTGTGAGAATTTAAAGTATGCAGCTCTGCGACAGCCAGAAGCGTGTGTTACCCTTGAAGACCTTGGCGAACACGGAGAAATAGGTCGAGTGGGGATCGAGCGCCGGGCTCGAGCCGGCGTCGCCGCCGCCGCCGTTGCCGTCGAACGCGCGGCGCGCGTAGCGGAGAAAGGAGTCGATGAGGCGCAGCAGGCGCGGGTCGAAAATGACGTGGCTCCAGAACACGTGGTACTTCTGGCGCAGAAGGCGCGACAGGTCGGCGTCGAGCACCTCGAGCACCGCCTGCGACCCGACCCATCGCTCCTCTGTCGGCGCAATGAGACGGCCCGAGTCAGTGCGCCATGACACGTCACGTCGCACACCGCACACGCTACAGCGCACGTGATGGAAGGTACCGGTGAGGGAGAGGTTGTCCTGGGGCAGGAAGGGCGGCAGCTGGAGGGCGGGGTCGAGCCAGTGAGCAGAGAGGTCGGCCACACGGGTGAGCTGGCCCGGCGTGGAGCCCTTCACGTAGCTGCTCGAGCTCTCCACGCTCACTCCCGACCCGCGCTTCTCGACATCTCGTCGCTGTATCTCTTCCTCCATCTGTCTCTCTTGATCCTGAAAACGTAGCGCGTTCCGTGTCGCGATGAGACCAAGATTTGTGTAGCAGAAAAGCGCAATGAAGCGACGGATTTAGCAATTGAGGATCAGCGTACGTGTTTGAGCTGTTGTTGCTGCTGTTCAATGTCACGCTTGGTCATGGATGGTGCATTGTCGAAGCCAGGGGGCGGGCCGCCCCTCTTACGCTGCGCGCCTCCCTGCTGCGGCCGTCCGCCGCCAGTGCCTCTGCCACGCTGATTGCCACCTCCACCCCTTTGACTCATCTCTCCAATGCACGCGTGATTGATTTTCCGAGGTTGCAAAATTAAAAAAACAAATAAATAAATCACTTTCCCAATTCACAAAAAGTAAAACGAGAAAAACGACAGATAGGCTCGCATCCACATCAAAATCGGGCGCTGCAACGAAGAGATGTCCGCTGAGGGAGGTACACCATTTGCGCAAACCTGGGCAGCGGTGCTGTGGCACGCTAGCATACACTGGTAATGCTGTGCTAATAATAATGATTGGCAACCCTCTTGGCACAGAAAAAATTACCAATGATGGAGGCGTGATGAAGAAAATCCTTGCTGCTGGGTCTGGCAGCGTTCCCCCGAAGCACTCAGTGGTTCTAGGTACCGTGTTGGTCCTTTTCATCTTCAGAAATTATTACCATTTTCGTTTTGTTAATCTGCATCGCCTCGACTCTTCAATTGTGAAAAACACATATTGGCAGGCTGAGTCGCTCGTACAAGTTGATTCGATTGGCGCTCAAGTGATCGTATGTTATTGTCTTCTTCTTCTTCTTCCACAACCATTAGTGAACTATGAGGGCAAGCTGGAGTCGGGCGAGGTGTTCGATGCCAGCCAAGGCTACCCCTTCAAGTTCACCCTCGGCAAAGGTAACGCACTCGTCCTCCTCCTCCTTGGTGTGCTGTTCGCTGCAACCTAACCGCATTGTGATGCTCAGGCGAGGTCATTCAGGGCTGGGACAGGGCCTTTGCCACCATGAAGAAGGGCGAGAAGGCCATTCTCACCATCAAGGCCAAGTACGCCTACGGCAAGGAGGGTGCGAGTCCCACCCCTGATGGGTCTACGCCTTGTCTTGTTGTTCTTGTTTGCTGTAGCGTTAACGCTCGTGGCGGACCCGCTCACAATACAATGTGCAGGCTCGCCGCCTGAGATCCCGCCCAACGCAACTCTCATCTTCGAGGTGGAGCTGGTGAGCTTCGAGCCGCCCAAGAAGGCCGTCAACCCCGACTACGAACGCCTGCAGGCGCTCCGAAAGGCGCGCGAGGAGGGTGCCTAAAGAGCTCGAGCGGCCCATCCCTCACCACGTTGCCGTCCACCGCTTCTTACTTCACTTACGCCTGTCCATTTACCACCGTCAACTGCCGCCATCTTCACCACACCTTTACTCTGAAACCACCAGAACAGCATTGTGAATGAACGCGTTGTTCGCAAAGCTTGGAACTGCGACCGGGTGTGTGCGGTGTGTTGCGTTTCGTGCGGGACAGCGAACGCGTTTCGGCCTCAATTCTTCGAATTACGCAGAACAGTTTGCCTGCGGCCAGCGAACCAAGTTGCTTCCTTCTCCATTTACTTTTGGAATTGAAAAAAAGGAGAAGCACATCAGCATGGAACCTCTCTCGCTAGATCAACTCAAGGAAGAACTCGCCCGAATCTTTCCTGATGGTGCGTGCAGCCCTGCCTAAATTCAAGCAATTGCTCTGTGCAAGGGGGTGGGGGCAAAATCTTATTGAAGAGGTTTGCACAAATGCAAGTGCGCGGCGGCATCGAGGCTTGATTGCCATGCAAGTAGAATCTTGATGTTTACATGAAATGCACAATATAATTAATGTATTATTGTTCTTGAGAACAGAGGAGGCCAAGAAGGTGGAAGTAGACGAGGCCAACCTGAGCAAGGTTGCGTCCCTGGTGCTCAAGTCCGAGGACGATGCCGTGCTCGCCTCGCTCACCGAGGTCGTGGGCGACCTCGCCCGCATCGGTACTCTCTACTTCTAGAAGCGCGTGGCATGAGTGCGGGGCTTGTTGTGGCTGACCCTGCCCGCTCTTCTACGCAAGACGAGAACCGTGAACGCCTGGGCGCCCTCGAGGGCTTCCTCGAGCGTCTGGTCGCCATTCTCCTTCGCGCCCAGGATGTCCCGCTGCAGAAGTGGACCGCGCGAGCTCTTGGCAACCTCTCCTACGAGCATGGTACTTGTTTAATTTTGTTTCTCTCTCTCTCTCTCTCTCTTGTTTTGTTTTGTTTGTGTTTGTTTTGTTCTGGCCTCACGTAGCGTGCTGCCTGTGCGGTGCGGTTCGCCTCTTCCTTCGCGTACAGAGGAGAGCATCGACAAGATCATTGCGGCGGGAGCGGTCCCGCGGCTCATCGAGTTGATGTCCAGCGGGGACATGGAGGTCAAGCGCAACAGCACCGGCGCTCTGGCCAACCTTTCCTCGGCCGACCGTACGCATTCCTCCAGCGAACGACAACCCGGGTGAGAGCGCACGGACTCAACACAACCCACCTTCCCCTTCTTTGGCGCGCGTGCGATGCAGATGCCAAGGAGTTGGTCGTCGAGAAGGGCGCGCTGCCCGTCGTGTTCGACCTTCTGCGCAGCGATAACGAGACTGTCCAAATGATGGCCTACCGTGTCATCACGAACCTCGGCGACAACGGTTCGTTCGCGTGAATCACCACCATCGCCTTTAACGCGTGCAGCTGCGTTTGCGGTGTGTCGCGCCCAACTGTGAGTGACTAACGTCGTGCTGTGTGGGTGCACCCACCACCCACAGAGAACAACCGGGTGGAGATCGTGAAGGCCGGAGGACTCAAGCTGCTCGTCGACTTTGTGCTCAAGAACGAGGACGAATCGACCACGGTCGAGGCGCTCAACGCCCTCTGCGTTCTGGTCGAGAACAGTACGCCCCCTTCCGGCTCTTCGTCTGCCAGCACACACACACACACACACACACACACACACACATCTCAATGCAGAGGGGTGTAACTCAACCGCAACCGCAACTCAACAGAGCAACACGCGATTGAGTTTGCGAAGGAGGGTGGGCTCAAGGCCCTCGTGCCGCTCGTCGGCGATGACGAGTCCGAGACTGCCCAGGCCACCGCCGCCGATCTTCTCCACACCTTGGCCACCATTGGTACGACTGTGTGCCATGTCGCGTGACGTTGTTGGTTCGCTCGAACACTCTGTTCATGCTCTTTCCCCGCCAATTGGCAGACGAGCTCAAGACGTGGTTCCTCGCCGAGGGCCTCATTGCGCCCCTCCTGAAGCTCGCCAAGTCGGACGAAGTCACCACCCGCAAGAAGAGCATCAAGATCATCGCCCAGCTTGTCCTCAACGGTACCGTCCAGCCCGCACTCTGATGTTCATATCCGCCTCTCCACGGACACACATGTCAAAATGTGCTCATCTCTATTTTTTTCCCGCCGCCAAACAGACGAGGTGGCGAACAGCCTGTTCCAGGAAGCCGACCTGCTGCTCGATTTGCTCAAGTCGGAGGACCCTGAAATTCAGCTGCACACCACCATGATCATCGGAAACGTTGCTCGCTCTGGTTCGTGACACACACACACACACACACACACACACACACACACACACACACACACACACACACACACAGGAGTAATAGAACTAACCTCGACGTCCCCTTAGATGAGAACTGCGTCAAGCTGGTCGATGCAGGCGCTGCCCAGTTGCTCGGCCAGTTGCTGCTCGTCAAGGACCCTCGCCTGCAGCAGCTCGCCGCCGGCGCCCTCCGCAACCTCGCCATTCCCGCCCAGAACAAGGTGCATGTGTGCGCACACGTGTGCGGTTGCGCCCATGAGTTTACCAACACAACACACACGCTCTCGGTGTTTGCGCAAACAGGCCAAGGTGGCCGAGAGCGGTGTGTTCCCGGGCCTCATCGCGTGCCTCTCGTCGACCAACGCGCACGCCATGTTCGCCGCCATCGGTGCCATTAAGGCGCTGCTGGTCACGCCCGAGAACCGGCGAAAGTTCATCGCGCTCGAAGGTCTCGAGGCCATCATCAGGATCAAGGACGCCATCATCATCGACGCCACCCAGCAGGACGACCCCGACGCCGCGCGAAAGCCCAAGGACCAGCGCATCCAGTACGAGGCGGCCCGCACGCTGGCCGTGCTGACCGAGGAGGAGTCGGCCCGCGACGATATCGTGCGGCTCGGGGGCGTCGGCCTGCTCCACTTCCTGCTCGACTCGTCGTTCGAGATCCTTCAGAACGAGGGCCTCAAGGCCCTGCGGCACCTGGTCAACCACAAGGAGGCGGAGAGCCGGCCCAAGCTCGTCGAGGACGGTCTGATCGATGTGGTGCTCAACGGGCTCACCAAGACCAAGAGCGACGACGTCGTGCTGGGTCTCGTCGCCCTCCTCTCCACCCTCGCCGACAACGGTACTACCCCCTATCATCATCTTCTCATCGTCACGACACACAACCCACGACACACGGTGGTCGCTTACGCTGCTTGTGACCGCCGCCGCGGAGCAGACAAGTTCCGGGAGGAGCTGGTGGCCAAGAACGCAGACTCGGTGCTGGTCTCCCTCACGGCCTCGCCCGCCCAGACCGAGGCCAGCCAGACCCTCCGCGCCAAGCTCGGCCCCACCTCCAACCCATGAACCCAGGGTCCCTTGTTCTTTTTTGCCGGCAGCTATTCTTAACAGAGCGTGCCACGTCAGCAAATTGTAGAATGTCTGGAATTTAATTTCATTGACCAATGCCGGGGAAGTGACACGTAGCGTTACGTTGCCTGGGTCGACGGGAAATTCCTGGTTGGGCTCTTGGGACCTTTGCCTTGGTGCGGTGAGTTGTGTTTCGCCGGCCGCGTGACTTGTTCGCCCCTGTTCCCTCCCGTTAGATTCAACAAGACGCGCCTCAAGCACAAAAGCCTCACACACACAACATGTTCAAGCGTGCTGCCACCAGGTACCACTCCAACCCAAGATTTGCGGTCAAGTTAGTTAGGGAGATTATTAAATTCATTTTCTTCAATTTCGTAACAAATCAAACTTTTTGGATTCGATTTATATCCACGCACTCTCATTTGTCTGTGGCGTCCTCGCTTTCACTGGTGGTTTTGTAGATCAATCTCTCATCAAATTCAATCGCAAGTGTAATTTAGATTTTTCAAATTCAAATTGGTGGTAATAATTTTGAAAACAGAACGACTTCCGGCTCGGTGTCGAGCGCTGCCGTGCAGCAGAGGCTGTTTGCGTCGTCGTCTTCGGCGCGCGCCGCTTCGTCCCTGTGGGCGCACCTCGACGTCGCGCCCCTCGACTCCAACCACGCCACCAACGCTGCCTTTGAGGCCGTACGCACCACCACACACGCACACACACACACGCACACACACGCACACACGCATGCGCGTGCGCCGCACACACTGACAGAGCAACGAAACACGCAACACGACACGCACGACACGACACGACACGCACAACACGACACACAGGACCAATCGCCGCTCAAGGTGAACCTGGGCCGTGGCGTGTACAAGGACGACAACGGCAAGAACTGGGTGCTGCCCTCGGTGCGCATGGCCGAGGAGAAGATCTTCGCCGAGAAGGCCGGCCACGACTACCTGCCCTTCAAGGGCTGGGACGTGTTCTGCAAGCGCACCTCCGAGTTCGCCTTCGGCGAGACCAACCCGCTGCTCAAGGACAAGCGCGTCGCCACCGTCCAGGCCATCTCCGGCACCGTTTCTCCAGCACTCACGAGTGTGTGTGTGCGGTGTGTGCGGTGTGTGTGTGCGGTGTGGGAATGTGAGGAATGCAGGAGCGCTGAGGGTGGGCGCCGAGTTCTTGGCGCGCTTCCTGCCGCCCACGCACAAGGGCGTGTCGGTGTACGTGGCCGACCCGACCTACGTGAACCACCTGCCCATCTTCAAGCTCAACGGCTTCGAGATCAAGCGCTACCGCTACTACGACCCCAACACCAACGGCCTCGACCTCAAGGGCTTCGTCGAAGATCTCCAGGTGCGCCCACTCTACGGGCTCGCATTCCTTTTATGACTCGCATTCCACTGACCGTGGAATGTGTGCCTGTTTGACATTCCTCCTACAGAACGCGCCCGAGGGCTCGGTCATCCTGCTGCACGCGTGCGCGCACAACCCGACCGGCGTGGACCCGTCGTTCGAGCAGTGGAAGCTCGTCTCCGACGCCTGCAAGGAGAGGCGCCACGTCGTCTTCTTCGACTGCGCCTACCAGGTTCACATTCTCAACATCACCACCCTCTGTCTTCTTTCTCTCTTTTTTCCTGTCACTCATTTTTTTCCCCCTCTTGTGTGTCGTGTCGTGTCGTGTGCGTGTTGTGTCGTGTCGACAGGGCTTTGCCAGCGGTGACATCGACAGGGACGGTGCGGCGTTCAGGTACTTTGCGCAGGAGGGCCACCAGGTGCTCGTGGCGCAGTCCTACGCCAAGAACATGGGCCTCTACGGCCAGCGTGTGGGCGCCCTCAACATCGTCACCTCGGACGCCAAGGAGACCGAAGCCGTCATGTCCCAGCTCAACCAGGTACATGGCACACACCGCACGACACACACCACACCACGACACGACACACGACACACGACACACGGCACACGACACACGACACACGACACACGACACACGACACACGACACACGACACACGACACACGACACACGACACACGACACACGACACACGACACTCGCTCACAGCGTGTGAACGTGACGCATGCCGCAGGTGATCCGCCCGATGTACAGCAACCCGCCGGCGTACGGCGCGCGCATCGTGGGCACGATCTTGTCGGACCCCACCCTGCGAGCGCAGTGGCAGAAGGACGTCAAGACCATGGCCGACCGCATCATCGGCTCCAGGCAGGCCCTGGTCGACAACCTCGAGGGTCTGGGCTCCAAGAAGTCGTGGAAGCACATCACCAACCAGATCGGCATGTTCGCCTACTCGGGCCTCACTCCCCCTCAGGTTCGGCCACCACACGACATATGTCTATCGTTGCGTTGCCTCTTCGTCGCCACTCACGCGGATCACACGCAATTTATTGCACACAGGTCCAGACGCTGCGCTCGCTGCACGTGTACATGAACCTGGACGGCCGCATGTCGGTGTCGGGCGTCAACTCGCACAACGTCGAATATCTCGCCCAGGCCATGCACAAGGCCACCTCGCAGTAGAAGCGGTGGTGCGAAAAAACAAACAGCTACAACACGGTCTGGTCTTGGGGAGCCAACGCAACAATGACCTTTTGCCTCACACGTACTACTCTTTGCCACTTCAGGAAAGGGGGATGGGTGGTTGGCCTTGTGAGATGCGCCTACAGCAACGACAGCTGTTGGGGTCGAGCTCAAATCTTGTTTTGGTGGTAAAAATGAAAATGAAAACGTAGCTGGGGCTCACGCCTGCGGACCGCCTGTGGCTGCGGCTGGCGCGGCGCTGGCAAGGGTGGCCGCTTCAGCCGCTGCCGCGGACACCACCGCCGGTGTCGTGGCCGCCACGGGAGCCGTGTCGCGGACATCGACGTAGTTGCTCGCAGCCTGGAGCTCCGCCACCATCTGGTCAATCACCCTGGGGCGCAGTCAGCCACACCGCACGCCCACACACAACACACGCACACGCACGGGCGGGGGCTAGTACTCAAACTGGGTGGTCCACTTGGAGTTGTAGAGGAATTGGCGGAGGTCGAAGCGGTTGTCCTCGGGCGAGTAGGCCTCGGCGTGGTAGGACGGGGTGAGGACGGTCATCTTGTGCCGGTTGATCGAGTAGTAGAAGAAGAAGCGCTTGACCTTCTCGGCCACCTGGGCCGGCGTGAGGTGGTCCCACTCGTGCACCAGCTTGTGGAACATCGACACGGGGCCGCACAGCCCGATCTTCCTCAGGCGCCCAAAGTGGCTCAACTCGGCGTAAGTCATCCCCATGTCCTCTGTCCATACAGCACACACGGCACAATTTAAGCTCCTATTGATTAAAGAAAGAAAGCGGCGAGAAAGAGCGAAAGCGGCGAAAAAGAGGGCACCGGGGTGTACCCTCGTCGGTCTGGGTGTAGTTGGAGGTGATGGGCTCCAGCTCGGCGGTGGGCGCCGCATGGACGACGTCGAGGAGCGCAGTGTAGCCCAGCGTCTTGTCATCGGCCGCCCACTCCAGGAATCCCCGCAGATCGATCTTCGAGAACGAACCGATCGGGTTGACATCCGCCGAACTGCACCCACCCACAACCATAAGTACACGACACGCACACGACACACGACACACGACACACACGACACACACGACACACACGACACACACGACACACACGACACACACGACACACACGACACGACGACACGCCCCACGACACATGGCGAGGTAGGGGAGCACGCGCCTGCAATCGTATTTGGTCATGTAGCCGCGGAGCGCCTCGTCGACGTTGGCAGCGCCGAGCACGAGGAGGCTGCCCTCTCGTCCGGTGGCCCACATCAACAGCTGACTCAGCAGGTACCCGTACACCATGCGCGATCGCGCCTGGATGTTTTGCAGCGCCACTACAAGAGCGGCGCGGTGAGTGTGTCGTGTGTGTGTCGTGTGTGTGTCGTGTGTGTCGTGTGTGTGTCGCGTGTGTCGCGTGTGTCGCGTGTGTCGCGTGTGTCGTGCGTGTGGTGTGTGTCGTGCGTGTGGTGTGTGTCGTGTGTTGAGGCGTTCGCGCTGGGCTCTAGCGGACGGGGAGGAATGCGCATACGGTTCTCGGTGGTGGAGCCTCCGTGGACCTTGAACTGGGGCTTCTTGTCGGACACCTGCGCAAAGGTCTGCATGAACGCCGACACAATCGGGTCGATGGTGCTGTTGACGTGATGCGCGCCAACCTATTGGGGGGGGGGAACAGGTGCCACGTATGTCCGTTAACACGCAACACACGCCGCACGACACGACACGACACGACACGACACGACACGACACACACCACAATACTGACTTGGCACTGTGGGCGGACTTACCTGCTTCGCGAGCTTCTCGGCGCGYTCGCGGGTCTCCTTGGAGGAGTTGGTGGTGCCCATGTAGCAAGTGAAGAAGAGCTTGCCGGCCAGGTCCTGCGCCGACGACGGGGTGTAGTCGGGCATGCGCGTGATCCGCCGCACGTCGCGCAACACCTGCTCGTTGCCCTTGCTCAGCTCCAGMAGCACCAGCTGGCACATGCTGCCCACAATCGCGGCCACGGCCGAACTGTCGGCGCCTCCGCTCAGCGGAAGGAAGTAGCCGCTCACCCCTGCAYTCYCACGCACAGTGAGCCACACACCAAGAAGCGAAGGCGCGAAAGAACGAAAGAGAAAGAACGAAAGAGAAAGAAAGAACGAAAGAGAAAGAGAAAAAACGAAAGAACGAAAGAGAGGGGCGGCGAACCGGAACGGCGGAGATAGTCCCACAGCCAGGAGGCGGGGCCGTAAGCGATCTCCTCGTACACGGAGAGGTATCTGGCTGCACCGGGCACCGACCCAAGCAAGTCAGCTGCGGTTGTCGCCAGAATGGACCGTGTGGGCTGTGGGCTTTGGTGTGAGGGGGGCGTACGAGCGACGGATTTGGAGGGCCTGGGTCCGGTTGTGGTCGATAGCGACCAATCGACAAAGACCGAGGGGACCTTGGGCGCCGAAGCGGCCTGCGAGCTCCGACTGGCGATCGCCATGCGATAGGCACGCACGTCATCCTGCACGGTTGGCCGCCAGGTTCACGAGAGAGCACCGGCGTGATGTGAGCGGAAAGCCCACCCACCCACTCACCCACCTATGATGGGTGGTGCCGTGTGCGCTTTACGTACGAGGTTGACCGTGGCGGTGATGACTTCTACGTCCTTGAGCGAGAATTGAGAGGCCTGGCCCAGGAGTTCGCCGTTCATGAAGATCATGCTGCTGCCGTCGTAGTACATCCGCCCTCCGTCACAGCCCTGCCCCCAACCCCCGCGCATGTACCGATGATAATGGGGCTCGTGAGAGCGGGGACAGCAAAGGCTACGCCGGCGATAGGGCACGAATAAGAGGGGCATTGCGGGGCGTGGTGGTGGCAGTAGCGGTAGTGGGCAAGCAAACCTGCTGGTTGGAGTAGAGGTAGAGACCGCCATTCTTGCGGGTGGCGTTATGGATGAGGTCCACACGCTGGTTGAGCTTACGCAGCTGGTGATGAGAGCCTTACGAGACCAGACAAGAAGCCGCACGCAACACGCCGCACACACACACGACACACAACACGACACGCGTAGAGAGACAACGAAACGCGTGAGTTCAGGGTGATGGAGTGGGTGTGCACAAGGCGATGCCTACCCGAGCCATTGCCGAAGATCTCAACGCCGGCGAGGCCGAGGTAGATGTTGGGCGAGTCGGGCGTGAAGAGCTCCTCGCACGTCTCGACGCCGATGGCCGTGTCCTGCGTCTGCAGGTAGCAGTCGCCGAACGGCACCGTCGTTTGGCCTGCGCGGTCCGCGTTGCCGAGTCAGAAGCCGCCACACACTGCGCGCGCGCCGTAGGCGTGGTGGCACGAGACGCGAGACGCGAGACATGACGCACCGGTGATGACGCGGATGCACTGGGGCAGGAGGAAGTCCTCGACCGTGCGCTTGTGCTTCCACTGCGAGAACCAACGCTCCTCGCGGTAGTTGCCGTCGCTGGCCAAGAACTGCTTCGGGCGGATGAGCAGCACCTTCCCGTTGAGCACGAACACGCGGCAGTTGTACCGCACATCCCTGGATGATGGATGACCCATCCATCGGTGTAGAGGCGAGAAAATTAAGATACAACAAAAATCAGATTCGTTGTGTAGAAAGATAAAAGGGGAGTCTACCGATGCATGACGGGCATGCCAAAGTCGCAGAGCATGTCTTGGGTGAGCCCAACGAGGTCGGGCGAAAGGATGGCGGCAAGCGATTGCCAGGAGTGAAGGAAGGTGTCCTGCTCAAGGAAGTGGTCCTCGCATCCATAGCCGGGGACCTCGAGCTCAGGACCGAGCCTGTACCTCGCGCCTGCCGCTCGTGCTGCGCGCAGCGAGCTCACAATACGCTCCAGGTTGCCCGAGAAATCCATGGCCCATTGATCGAGGTTGCATGTCGCAACAGTTGCCAGCGCAGGCTGCATCTTTCGTGTGCTTTTGTGTGCTAGGGCAAGTTTTCTTTGATTGAAATCGAAGGAATAATTTATTGTTTATTTATAAATCCAAATCTTCTTGCTCGGGGCAAAAGGAGCGGACTGCACGATCCATACGGGCGTATGTCCCCTGCAGTCAGTCGCGTGCTACTCCCCTTAGCCCAGCGAATTGACCGCTTCTTGGATGATGTATCAGGAAAATAAAATCGGCGGGGCGCCCCGGTTTCGCGCCAAATTGTTCTGTGCCGTTATTGTCGACGTGAATTGCGTAATTTGAAGCCGGGCTCCGATTGGGGGCCGTAAGGGGGTGGTAGTCGTAGACGGCCATTGGGGCAACGGTGCCTGCGGGTGACAACAGGCACGCGGCCAAGGCGAGAGACAACACGGTCTGTCGATTCGGCGAATCTCGAGAGTCCAATTCGTCCTGATTTACTTCGCGGCCTTCTCCACATTTTTGCTGCCATCCATCTCTTCTCCCCCCAATCGAGGAAGAGAGCCATTCTTTGTAGATAAAGAACGAATCGAGCTTGCGTGAAGAACACGACTTTCCATTACCGCCATGTCGGTACTTACATCGGCTTCTCATCCCTTGCCCCGCCTGCCATGGAACATTACTAAGTCGAGGCGAATTTACAGGACAAAGAAGCGCTGTTGGAATGGCTGGGCAACGTCAAATGGGAAACCTGTACGTATCCATTCATTGCCTCTTTGTTTCTTCTTTGAGGCAGCCCCCAAGTGACCCTTGATACGCAATCCAGACCTCGACGATGACGAAGTGAAGGAGAAGGTGACTGAGTTGAAGGAAAAAATAGAAGGCCTCGGTGAGCAAGTGGTATGTCCGTCCTTTCACTTTCGTCATTCTCAATGGTGCTTATGCATTTGCGCCCCTTCCTGAACAGAACATTGCTGGCGCTACTCGCATCAAGCTTGTAGTTGGTACTTTGCCCTACATTTTTGCCTGATCTGTTGTAATGCCGCGGCAGGCGATCTAAACTGCGCTCTTCATTGTCACAGTCGGTGATGGTGCTGTCGGTAAGACTTCTCTGCTCATCTCGTACGCCACGAAGAAGTTCCCCACGGACTACGTGCCGACCGTGTTCGAGAATTACACCGCCCAAATGAAGAGCGACAATGAGAACATCCTTCTCCATCTTTGGGATACTGCCGGTCAGGAGGACTACGACAGGCTCAGGCCTCTAAGGTACGAAAGCCCCCCCCCAATCGGCTCCGCTCATTTCTTCTACTTTCTATCATTTTCCTTGCATTTTGTACGTCTCATTCTCATTCTATGATCCTCTCCAGTTACCCTGGTGCCGACGTGGTTTTGCTGTGCTTCTCCACCGTCAACCGAGCCTCCTATGATGCGATCAGGGAGAAGGTAGCGCCCTCATCCACCAACACTTTTCATCTCTTCCTCCCCGCCCTGTTTGGGCGCGCACCCTCTAATGCGCCCTCGCTTCTCTCCACCTTCTTCCAGTGGTACCCAGAGGTGAACCACTACGTGCCCAACATCCCCCATCTTTTGGTGGGCACCAAGGTAGATCTTCGAGACAGCGAGACTGCCGACCCACACACCACACAATACGAACCCATCACCACCGACGAGGTAAACCTCCCTACCACCGCCTTCACCTTCATGCCTTCGGCTCTACACTTGCGCGTCGGTGTCAGTGACCATGGTTATTGCAACTGCTGACAATGAATGGTCGCTCTTCTGATGTCCAGGGCAAGGAGATGGCGAAGAGCATCAGCGCGGCGAGCTATCTTGAGGTGTCGGCCAAGACGAGGAAGGGGCTGGACAAGGTGTTCAGCGTCGCGGTGCAGTGTGTGCAGCAGGCCAGGGGCGTCGCTCCGGCCGCTGAAGGCGCCGCCTCGGGGGCCGACGTCGCTCCCGTGGTCGTTAAGAAGAAGAACAAGAGCAAGGGCTGTTTCCTCATGTAAATTTCTATGCTACCGCATCACGACACACTCCTGTCACCAACTCCTGTGCCCCTTTCCCTTTCCTTCCTCTCCTCTTCTTGTTCTTCCTTGACGCCAAAAAACAAAGATTATTTATGAATTATTATCAAAGGATGAAAACATGTGTAAGAAGACTTGTTGTTTCTGAACAGCAATGCCTTCTCTCTGTGTCTTGCCTCATGCAATCTCACCCACAATGTCTACACCAACTGTTGAACTACACACCTTGTGATGCCCTTGTGGATTGTTGACACCACCCCATATCTTGCATGCTCTAGATCCTGCAAGGCAGAGGGGGGGACAAAAACAAAACAACATTCTTTCCCTGACCCCAGCCTTCTCAGATTTTCTCCTGCCAACACCAGACATGCTGCAACCTCAACCTAATCACACAACACTTGGAGCAATGCACACTAGATCCTCTCACTTGTGCTTCATTTTAAATACTAAATTGTTCATTTGGCCACTGGCACACTTGGATATAGATTAAACCAACCTCCTTGGGGGATTTCAAATTATCATGTTTGGTTATCACATTTTTGCAACTGTTTATCAATCATCACAGCAGACAACAAGGTGACACAGGAGGGCAGAGGGATTGAACAATCTGATTGAAATGAGCAACACAAGAGGGCTCTCTCTTCGTGAGCGCTGCAACGTGTTTGCAGTTGAAAGTGTATCTCTCCCCCCCCCCCTTCCTGACGCTGATGTCGTGATTACTCGGAGCACCGGTAGAAGTCGTCGCCAGCGGTGTAGAGGTGGCCCTCAGCGGTGAGCCACTCGATGGACTCCCTGAGCTCCTCCTCAGAGAACGAAGTCTGCAGGACCTCGATCACCTCGCCCAGTGCGCAACCGGCCCCGCTCTGCCTGCCCGACGTTCTGATGATCTCCAGCACCGCCTTCTGGCAGGGCGAGAACTGACCGCCGGCACGACCGGCAGGAGCAGCCTGACGCCCATAGCCGCCGCCGCCACGCTGCGCTCCGCCGTAGCCCGAGGTGGCACGACCGCCGCTGGCCGCCGAAGAGGAATCCGTGGCGTCCTGTAGTTGGTCGCAAGCAAGAGCGGTCAGGCGTGCACAGCTGCGCGTTTGAGCTCAAGGAAAGGAGAGCGCACCAGTTCGCCCTTAGTGACGGCAAGGTGTACGTGGATGACATCGAGGAAGTGGTAGGTCACTTCGTCGTACGCCTCGATGGGCATCACGCGGAAGGCAAGCACGCTTCGCGTGTCCATGAACGAGCGCAGGTTGCCGATGACGCGCACGTACGAGCCAACACTGATGACGGTGACAGGGGTGCGTTAAAGAGAAGCCCATGAACGACGCGGCAGCCCGCGAGCCTTCGAGGCAGAGAGATGGGGGACGGCGAGGCAGGGCCTACGTACTTCCACTTTCTCGAGGATTGATTCTCTTCCTCGACGTCGAGCCACATACGCACGCCAATCTTGCCTGTTCCATCGTCAACTTCGAGCTCCACGTTTGTGGATTGCACTTGCAAGTTCACGATCTGGCCAACAAGCGTGATCTGCAGGATTGAACGAAGATTAATAAATAAATAAACAAAAACCTTGTGATTTTTGACCAACTGCACCTGATTGAGCTCACGATCGTCGACTTTGAAGATGTCGTCAGGATGCGTGTGTGTGGCGAGGTGGAGCTGGCGAACGGTCACGGGCGTGAGAGTCTGCACGATGGCACCCGAGCGCTTCGCCGAGCGCGGGGTGTCTCCCTCGCTCTGTGTGCCCTGGAATCCGCCACCATCGCCTCCGCCCAAATCGCTGGGGTCGTACGAGTCGCCACCGTATTGCTGTTGCTGCTGCGGGAAGCCGCCACCTCCTCCGAATTTGCTCATACCACCTTCACATTTATGCGGAAATTAGCCCGTTATTTTTGTGCCATCACCTCATGATGGGCCTAACAAGGGCGCGTACCAAAGGAACGCGACATTATGCTGTGTGATTATGTACTGAGATGCGGTAGCGCGTGTAGGCCTTCGGTTCCTTGCTTTGATTCGTTTTGTACGTTTCGCGCCAAATCTTTTTTGGTTGGCGCTCTTTTCCTCGAAACCCCGAAATTTGTTCAACTAAATTGTTTTCCTTTCGGTTTTCTTTTTAGAATTAAGCTGGCTTTTTAATCTCGTTGTTAATTTCAGAACTGCATTCAAGATGGACGGAGATCTGCTGCAGGCCGTGGTGCTGGCGGACAGCTTCGATACCAAGTTCTACCCCATCACGCTCGAGATGCCGCGGGTATGCGTTGTTTGCCAACTTTCTGTAGAGGCCCCCTCCCTAATTCTTCTGGGCGTGTAGTCGCTGCTGCCGCTGGTGAACGTGCCCACGATCGACTACACTCTCGAGTTCCTCGTTGGAGCCGGCGTACAGGAGATCTTCATTCTCTGCTGTTGGAAAGCGCAACAAATACAGGCCTACATCAGGTACAGCCCGAATTTGTTGATTTATTGGTTTCTTTATCGCATTAATTAAGCTCTGCGCTGCAGCCAATCGCGATGGACGGAGACGCCCAATGTGGTCATTCGCACGATCGCCTCGACGCGGTGCCTCAGCACGGGCGACGCCCTCAGGGAAATCTACAACTTGCAAATCATCAGCTCTGATTTCGTTCTCGTGAGCGGCGACGTCATCTCCAACATGAAGCTTCAGCCCGTGCTCCAGGCTCACAGGTCCCTTCCGCCGCATCATCATTTTCTTCCCTTCGTTTCTCCCCTCTGTCCCTCTTGTCATCGCGCTCAACGCTCACACACCGCAGAGCCCGCCGGAAGCAGGACAAGAGCACCATCATGACCGTCGTCTACAAGAAGGCCGCTCCCAACCACCGCTCCAGGTGCGTCTCCACTTAACTGTGGTGTGTGTGTGTGTGTGTGTGTTGCTGAGCAATTGTGATGGTGGTGGTGTTGCGACTTGCAGGTCGCAGGAGGACGACAGCGTGGTGGTGATCAATCCGGCGACGGGTCAGCTGCTCAACCTGGAGAACGACCGCGAGGAGGACGCCGTCAATCTCGACACCGACGTCTTTGCCGAGAACTCCAGCGTGCAGTTCAGATACGACCTGCTCGACTGCCGCATCGACATCTGCTCGCCCGAGGTGCTGTCCGTGTGCGCCGACAACTTTGACTACAACGACCTCCGACAGGACTTCATCCGCGGCGTGGTCGTGGACGAGGTCTACAAGTACAAGATCTTCACCCACATCATCTCCACCGAGTACGCCGCGCGCGTCAACATCCTCCGCACCTACGACTCGGTGAGCAAGGACATCATTCACAGGTGAACGTCCGAGTCCTCGGTGGTGTGGTATGGTGTGGTGTGTCATGAGTGCCTGACCGTCGTGTTGTGGTAACCAGGTGGGCTTACCCGATGGTGCCGGATTGCAACTTTATGGGCACCACCTCGTACAAGTATCTCCGCGGCAACATATACCAGGAGGAGGGCATCAAGCTCGCCCGCTCCGCCACGCTCGGTCGCGACACCGTCATCGGCCAGGTCTTGCCCCTCCGCGCGCCCCTCACCCTCTTGGCACCCAACCGTGGACTCATAGTGTGGTGTGACGCAGGGCACCGAGGTCGGTAACAACACGTTCATCTCGCACTCGGTGATCGGGCGCAACTGCAAGATTGGAGCCAACGTGAAGATCGTGGGCTCCTACATCTGGAACGGCGCTACCGTGGCCGACGGCGCTACGATCTCCTACTCCATCGTCTGCAATGAGGCGCGCATCATGGCCGGCGCAGTCGTCGACAAGGCCAGCCTCGTCTCCTTCCGAGTCCGTCTCTCTGCTGTGTGTGTGTTGTGTGTGTCGGGTGTTGGGTGTCGCGTGTCGCGTGGTTAATGGTAAGCGCGTCACACAGGCTGTGGTCGGCACGGGTGCGCGCGTGGGTCCGTGCGCCAAGATCGCGCTGGAGCCGGAGGAGGAGAACGACGAGGTGGAGTTTGAGGAGGTGGCTCTCGGACCCAACGGCGCCGGCGTCCGCTGGGTCGAGACCGATCCCCTCAACCAGCTCCGTACGTTGCCCCCCTCCTCCCCCCCGATCCCCAAATCACCGCTCACCAGAGTCGGCGGTGGTGGCGGCTGTCTAGTGGTGGAGGAGGAGGAGCGGGACGACAGCGACACGAACTCTGAGTTTGATGACGCGACGGACAGCGAGGGGAGCGATATGGAGGAGCCCGGCCTCGACACGTTCGACGGCGAGGAGGAGAGGTGGGTGTCGGAGGTGGAGGCCACCGTCGAGAGGGCCGTGGAGGAGAACCACGCCATCGACAACCTCAGGCTCGAACTCAAGACCCTCAAGTTCACCTTCGAACACCGCACCTTCTCCGATCTTCTTCTTCTTCTTCTTCTTCTTCTTCTTCTTCTTCTTCTTCTTCTTCTTCTTCTTCTTCTTCTTCTTCTTCTTCTTCTTCTTCTTCTTCTTCTTCTTCTTCTTCTTCTTCTTCTTCTTCTTCTTCTTCTTCTTCTTCTTCTTCTTCTTCTTCGGGCAGCTGAGGTTAACAAATGACACTGCGAATTCCCTGCAGTGGCGTGCATCGCATTGCGCACGCTGGTCAACATCGCGGTGTCGAGCAACCCCAAGCCGGTGCCCGCCATGGCTCAGGTACGCTCCGACTCCGCCCGGCTCCCCCCCCCCGCGCGCAAAGCAGCACAGCAGGCCCTAACTCGGAATCCTTCGCCGATAGCTCGTCGGCAAGTGGGCGCCGCTGATGAACGGCTACGTCGTGTCCGTCGACGAGCAGGTCGCGCTGCTCAACACTCTCTTGGTAGGCCCCCGCCCACCCCACCGTGTGCCTCGTGTCGTGTGCGGTGGCGCGCGTGCGTGTCGTGCCTCGTTTGCTGAGATCGTAATTTGTCTGATGGCGCGCAACAACAACAACAACACCACCACACAACACACACGCACAGAAATACTGCGAGGAGTACCCAGCAGCGGAGCCGGGCTTCATGCACGTCATCAACGGTCTCTACAACCTGGACATCATCGAAGAGGAGTCGGTGTGGGCGTGGCAGCGCAGCTTGCCCCAGACGGACGGCCCGCACAAGAAGATCCTCCAAGCGGTACGACACGACCAACGACACGACACACGCACACATTCTAATGTTGGTTTTTTGGTGCACCAGTGCGAGCCCTTCTTCAAGTGGCTCAAGGAAGCGGAGGAGGAAGATGAAGACGAGGATGACGAAGATGATGAGGAGGACAGCGACTAAACCCCCCAAAGACAAAGACAATTCACAGAAGACAACAAATAATTATTTTCTAAATTCTTTTTCAGAGTTTCTGCGAAGGCTCTTGATTGCCTGAGAGAAAAGACAAGATCGCATCGCCTGCGCGTCTGAACACAAAGCAAAGCAAAGAAGCAAAAAAATGGCGGATGCGTCTGGATCTGAATCGGGGCAGCTGCTCAGGTACATCGTGCTCGCAAAGAACACGAAGGGACGAGGTGCCGTGGGCGTCATCCAGCAGGCTCTCCAGGCCCCCAACACCTTCGTTTTTGGTGAGCTGCTCGATGTAGCAAACATTAAGGCTGTACGTTGAATTCATTCAATTGCCACCTCATAGGTTCTTCGTTCTACGTGTACCCTCTCGCCCACATCTAAATTTTGTTATCAAATTCTCGCGTGCCATCATCCCCCTCCCTAATTGGCACTGCAGTCGCTTTAAGCCTCTGCTGCGAGTGTGCGTTCTAATCGATTGGCATGTTGCTGTGCTGCAGTTGGCCGAGGGCGAGTTCAAGGTGTGGTATGAC
>CACVKS010001098.1:0-11925 GCA_902749335.1 Acanthamoeba triangularis
GAGTGCCAGCAGTTGACGATCAGCTCCTCGTACTCGACCGGGCAGCTGCCCGCATCGGGCATCTTGGGCCGAATCCCGTCCCTGATCACCGCCACGGCCACAGCCGCGGGACTACAATACCAGAAAGAATATCACGGTTAAGAATTCGAGTTATGCGCGACGACGTGTGCGGTGGTGTGCGCACCTCATGCCAAAGTAGGGCTGCTCGCGGGTGAGGAGCTCCCAGAGGATGACGCCGAAGGAGTACACGTCGGCGAGAATGAAGTCCACATCGGTCACCTCGTTGAGGATCTCGGGCGCCGTCCAGTGGACGCTGCCGGCGATGTCCTTCGTGCCGCCCTTCTTCATGTCCTCCTTGAACTTGGTGAGACCAAAGTCGGAGACCTTGACATTCCACTTGGAGTCGAGCAGCAGGTTGAGCGACTTGAGGTCGCGGTGCACGATGCCCGATGAGTGCAGGAAGTGCATGCCCTTCGAGCCCTGGTACGCCATCTTGGCCTTCAGCGCGAAGGGAATGTCTGGAATGAGCTCGTTGTGCAGCAACTGCGTCGACACGAAGGATGAAATAGGTAAGCCATCAGTTTCTCTTCGGCCGAAACAAGAAAAGGGAAGAAATGGTTGGACGGAGCGGGGGCGTACGTCGAACAAGGAGCCGAGGGCCATATACTCCATGACGATGCACATCTTTGGAGCCTTGGTCGACGCGGCCATGAACAGCACCACGTTGGGATGCCTCAAGGCGGTCATCACGCGCACCTGCCCAATGAGAGACACCGTGAGCACGTGCTTGTGCCGTGCGTGCCGTGCGAGTTGTGGGTCCGTACCTCGTCCTTGAAGTTCTTCTCCATCTCCTTGGTGAACTTTTCCGAGGCCATGACCTTGACGGCGACCTCGGTGCCCTTCCACACGGCCTTGTTGACCTCGCCGAAGCCACCAGCGCCCAGCTGTTCGCCGACCTCGAGTTCGTCGTAGTTGATCTCCCAGTCGTCATTGGAGTTGCTATTCCGCTTGAGGCACACAATGAGGCCGATGATGAACGCCAGCAGCAGACACAAGATAACCGCCACAACCGGAATGATCACAGCTGCACCAATTTCATGTCAGTGCGTGTGTCGCGTGTGTTGTGTGTATCGTATGCGATCAACATACCAGCGAAGATGACTGTCGAGTCCGAGCTGGACGACGAGATGTCGCTCTCGCAGTACTTGCCGGTCTTGCCAGCATTACACACGCACTCATCGGCGACGCAGAGGCCGGCGTCGGAGCACACGGTGCCGTCGATGATGCAGTTGTAGTAGGAGCTCACCGCCACACCCTCGCAGGTGAAGGCCTTCTGTAGGTTCCAGAACCGCTTCATCAGGGTGCGCGACGATGAGGTCAGCACGAAGCCCTGGCGTTCGGCGATCTGCTGGGAGGTGGTGCTGTTGAGCGCCCAGACGAAGAAGCTGGACAGGGCCTCGGCCTTTCTGCAGTCCTGCATCGTCGTATCGCGGTAGATGAACGAGCCGAAGGTCGAAATGGGCCAGCTAGTCGCGCCCGTCACTGCACCCACCCACCGCTTCAGTTGGCGAGCGTGTCGCTACGTGTGTTGCGTGCCTAACATGTGAGACGTACCAGAGGTGAGCGCGTTGAACGCCAGGTTGTCCAAGGAGTCGCTGGCCAGATACTCATCCAGCGCGTTCTTTACAGTCTCGTCCGAGGCCAACACCGTATTGTTATTGATGCTCAGCCCCGCGGCTTGGGTCGTGCGCGTCTGCACGTGATGATGATGATGATGGTGAGAAGGCGCTGTGTCAGCCAAGATCCGATATAACGTCGAATGTGCATGGGATGCTTGGTACCAGGGAGATATCGTAGTACTGCCAGAAGGCAAACGAGTAGGAGTTGGCGGTGAGGAGCGGGATCACTCCGTTCGGGTCGGTCGTGACGAGCGACTGGTTGGTAGACTGGACCGGGAAGCTCGGGTTGGTGGAGCTGCTCACCACATCAGCGAATCCGGGGACGTTGGCCCGCAACACGGACACGAACAGCTGGGTAAGGGTCGAGCTGACGTTCTGGGTGATCACCAGAATTTGCTGATTGGGCAGCTTGTTCACGACCTCCTCCGAGTTGAGGGCCTTGATGCGGTCATCGTCCCACATTGATATGTTGCCTATGATTGTGTTGTTGCCTTAAAATATGAGTAACTACCCTAGAAAACAGATAACATGTTGGTACGTACCCAAGTAGATGGCAGCGATCGTCTCATAGTCCAGCACCAGATCCAGGCCTTTCAGCTCCGGCACGTTGTATCCTGTGCGTGGCATCAGCCGCAGAATGTCAGCCAAGTGCGCCAGGTTGTGGTGTGTGCGGGTGCGACCTACCGGGGACGACAGCAAACACGGTGACGGGGAGGAGCTTGGCGTCGGGCATCTGGGTGACCCAGGACCGAGACAGACCGTTGTTGGTGGCGCCGAAGTCGGAGTCGTAGGTGATCAGTTGCTGCTTGGCGGCATTGGCGGTGGTCTCATAGAACTTGAGCTTGGTCGTGGTCGAGCTGCGGGCAACGGCGAACGAGGTGTAGAGCGGGAGCGCGGGACCCGAGCCCAGGAGGAAGTTGGTCGTGTAGGCCTGCGCGCCGTTACACCGGACCGTGGCGAGTAGGTCGATCAATTTCTTGCGGTAGGTGACGTCGAGCGGCACGAAATTGAGGTCGATCATCACCTGCGACGCCCTGTTCATATATGAAGAAAGAGTTAGTTCACGGTCGTATAGGCAACCCACGGTTGATAAGGAACTGATTGATACCAAGTGGTGGTTGATGTGAGGTGACGTACGCATCGTTGGTGTGCACCCAGGCGACGAAGTTGAGCAGTTCTAGGATGTTGGTGCAGTCGAATGTGGTGACGTTGCGGTTCATGGAGAAGAAGGACATGTAGGAGATGGGCCAGCTGTCGGTGCCGTTGCCGTCGTAGATGTCGATGGCGAAGTTGTTTTCCGCCAGCTCGATGATGTAGTCGGCCATGGCCGACTGCACGGACGCCGTTGTGGGCGCCACGGTGGTACCGGCCTTGTTGACCATGTGGGCGTAGGGAAGACTCTTGTTCACAGCGTCGTAGTAGTTGACGAACGTGATGGAGTAGGGGTTGTTCTGCACCCAGTGACAAATGTCGTGTGAGCCTGGATCAAGTGCTTTCCTCGCTCGCGCCCAAACACCACAGCTCAAGCCACTGCGGATGATGGTGGTACCTGAATCCAGGTCACGCGCGCAGAACCGCTCGAACCGGCCGCTTGCGCGGTGGTGTTGTCAGGGAACATGAGGGCGAAGGTGCCGTTGGCCGCGGCCAGGGCGTCCTCGAATTCTTGGCTGAAGCTGGAGAGGGCGGCCTTGAAGACTGCCGGCACGCTGATGCCGGCGTTGTCCGAATAGCCCACGAGGATAGGCTGGTGCGGCAACAGGGCCTGGACGGCGGCCGTGTTGGGCGCCTTGATGGCCACATCATCCCAGTACCGGATGGAGCCGCAGTAGATCAGCCCGAGGGCGTGTCTATCGATGATCTATTAATGACGACTCACGATCAGTCGGAGGGGATCACGCCCGCCAATGGCAATGCGACAAAAATTCCGGAGCTCGATCGGGGTTGGCGGAGTTTTAGTCCATGACATACCAGGTGGGTGTTGTTTGGCAGTTCGGGGACGTTGTATCCCATCACAAGGGCCTGGCCCACGAGGGGGAACTGGGCCAGGTCGCCGTAGGTTGCCACCTGGGCAGCAGGGATGGCTCGGTCCAAGCTGATGAAGTCCTTTGCACGCAAACAACATCAGTCTAATGATTTGAAAAACAAAATCATTGAAGCTAATGTTGATGTGTGGCGTACCGCGTCACCACTCGCGTAGGCTGCCAAGGCGGGGTTGGTACCCACGGAGCTGTAGGTGATGCTGCGCACACACGGGGCCGGAGATAAAGCACGTGTTAGAACGCGCGCTGAGTTGCAGCACAATACCAACCACTTGGCTTCCAGTATCCTGATCTGTGGATTGATGCGAGGCACAAAAATAGACAGCCGGAGGGCCGCGAGGTGGATGGACGTTCGCATCGTACCTGACGTCGTCCCTGGTGAAGAGGTAGCTCTTGACCCAGGCGTCGTAGACGGGCTGGGCACTCGAGGTGCCGGACCCGTAGAGGTTGACTCCGTTCGCGGCCCCTGCTTTGTGTATACGAACATATAAAAGAACCGCCCCGAACGCCGGCGTGAGCTACACACAATCAAGGGGGTGGCGGACATCGTTCGACGTTTCCATCTTTCTGGATTGTTTGAAGTGGTGGTCCAAGCAAGGTCGGTACCGTCATGGAACATGAACAACAGAAGGACGATCACGATGGAGCAATAGAAGACCTTCATGCCAGTTGGATGGAAGGTGAGGTAGCTTCCGCTGCAGAAGGACACGCGCGCGTGGTAAAGGACTTGCGTGTGTGCTGTGTGTTGGAGAAAAGGGGAATGACTGTCGGGAGGAAGCGGCGACGGCCTTGCGTGTGCGGGGGAGCACGGGACCCAATCAGTTCTGTTAACAACGGCCAGCAACCAATCAGTGTCTGCATTGTGCTCATCGGCAACATAGATCCAACCGTGAAGTGGCGCGGTGGGTTCACAGAGGTGACAGAGCCGGGGGAGCAACGCCCGGAAGGACAAGTTGAGGAGATGACTCCGCGGCGTTGGCACAGATTACTACGCCACCATTGTCGCGTTCTCCTCTTCCGATTTCTTCCGGTCAAACACCACCTAAACTTTTTCGCTGACGGAGAACACCACCCTTAGCGCTCACACCCCTCGCGTACACCTGCTGGCTTCGGATGGGTCGGCACCAGCAGGTGTCGGCTGCGGGGCGGAGGCCGCGGGAACAGGAGCACAAGCCACCGCTGACATGTCAGTTTGGCCTTGGTGTTGCACTTGTTCCGCTCTTCCTGTGCCGGACAGGAAGCCTCCTATTTACGCTTGCTCGTTTTTTGTCTTTTTTATTTGAAAAAAGAAGAGTAAAATAAAATAAAAATAAAAATAATTCGATGCAGACGCTGGTGGTGGGCCACCTCAACGCAGACTTTGATTCCCTGGCCTCTTGCGTGCTGGGGCGCCTCCTGCACGGCCCCAGGTTTTGTGCCGATGCACCAGGTGCTCTTTACGTTCGAATCTTCGTCCTGCAGATCTTATGAATAATCGGCTGATTTTGCTGTTCACTGCGGCCACTGCTTGGCCGGGCGACGGTACAGGGCACATACCGATCCTGTATCCCGACTCGCTGGACCCGTTGGTGAAGGACTGGGTCAACAGGAACGAGGAGTTTCTAGAGTCGCACGACTTCATCACCACGCTGGCATGTCCGCCCGGCGCACAGGCCGTTGCGGCGGCGGCGAGTGCCAAGGACGACCAAACCGAGGGGGATGGTGGGGAGGGACCGCAGGGCCTGCGCTTGGTGATCGTCGATGGCCGACGTCGCTCGCGCTTCACCCACGCCGGACCACTACTGCCGCCAGGTGCGAACCACATCTGTGTTTCCTGGGCCTAAACCAGTCCCTGGCACCCTCGTTGCTTCTTTCACAGTTGTGAGACTCCGGCCACCTTGATCGTAAATGAGACTCACCTTAGGCCCAGGAACAAAGAAGCACGAGGTGTTTGTTTACGATCACCACCCGCCCTCGGACGAGGACATACCGGCCCTGCCGGACCACTGCCTGGTGAAGCCGCTCGGGTCGTGTACCGCACTGCTCTTGCACGAGTTGGTCAAGAAGATCAAAGGTAGCGAAGCCAACGCCGTGCCTGGCTGTGTGTTGTCTGTGAGCCATTGATGACATGCTCGGCCTTGTGTGGTGGTGTGTGTGTGCAGAGAAGAATGGCGAAGTCGAGCCGCCGTACCTCACGCCGGACGAAGCGACCCTGTGCGGGCTGGGCATCTACAGCGACACCGGCAGTTTCGGGTTCTCGTCGACCACGAAGGAGGACTTCGAGGCAGCCGCGCTGTTGCTCACACCCGAGTTCGGACCTATGCGTCTCTCCGATATCTTGGACCACCAGCACAAGCTGACCAATGTCGCAAACACCGTCACCACTGCCTACGGAGAGTCTGATGGTAAGCCTATCGCGATACATGTCGCTCTGCGTGTAGTTGTGCGCACTGCTGAGCAGCGCGCTTTACTGTGGCAGGATCTGGCAATGGCATCCTCAAACAACTCGAGTGCAATGCCGTCACGCATATGGTGCGCGATGAAAAGGTGGTAATAACGCACATCATCGCGCCCATCTACGTGAACAACTTCTCCGCCCTGGTGCAACGATTTATGGACCAGGTACGTGTGTGTCCCCTCCCCTTTCTCACTAGTCCGGTGGCCTTACCAAAGATCGCGTGATTGACAGGAGAACATTCACGGGGCCGTGTTTGGCCTCGGTGTGATGGAGGACCGGGGGAGGGTCGTGCTGGTGGCTCGGTCCCGGTCACCTTCAGGTGCTCACCACTCTCCCCGAACTCGGTGGCGTGAGGCGCCGTATTACTTACGCCTGTGGTCGTGTGCTGTGTTGGGTTCTGTGCAGGAAAGAGTAGGATTGACGTGGGCCGCATATGTTCGAGTTTCGGTGGCGGAGGACACCACGGCGCCGCATCAGCCACGATACTCGACCTCACACTGGAGGAGGTGCTCTTACACGAGGATGTGCGTTGTGTGTTGCACTCGCTCATTCGATGTCATGGTGGTGGTGGTGGTGATGCAGGTGAAGAACCGCCTTTTCGCCCTGGTGGTCTCGCAGGTCGAGCAACACGGCAGTCTGGGCGAGATGAAGGACCTCGTCACCAAGACCCCCATCGTCGCCTACAGGTAGCTTATCCCCTCACCCCACCCCAAACACGCCTTGTCGTGGCATTCGCTTGAGTGCGTGAAGGCGAAAAACTCACGTTGGCGGGCGCGGTTGGGGAAAGCAAACAAACCTTGGGCGAAGCGCGCGCACTGTTCGGTCGATTCGATCTCAAGAAGGTGCCGGTGCTCGAAGGAGAGCCGCCGTCGGCGCCCCGAAGCGACTTGCCCTACTCCAACTTCATTCAACCCCACGCCAAGGTAAATATCAACCATGCCCAGTCTCATTTTTCGGATCGATCTGATTGGTCTTTGTTGACTCGTGTGCCTCAATGCCTACACGTGTCAAGCTTGTGGGTATCATCGACAGAGCGGTGGCCGAGAAGGCAGTGTCGCATGGCCTGGAAGACGTGACCGTGGAGGAGTACATGGACATGGACTTTGACACGCTCACGACTGATGACACACTATTCCAGGCCGTCGGTACACCGTTGCTTACCCTCCCTCTCCCCTTCATTACTGCGACCTTGCGCGGGCGTCTCACATGTGCACCCGATCGCTGCGCAGAGCTGATGATGGGCAAGGGACAACGCCTCATTCCGATCCTGGGTGCTGGTGGCGGTAGCGATGCCGTCAAGGCCAGCGAGCGGCCGCTCACGCTGGTCGGGGTCATATCCAAGGCGGACCTGGTCAACATGCTCGTCCACCAACCCTCGCGCTTCCCCATCTCGTTCCTCGAGGAAAAGGAACAGCGACGTCGGCAGCAACAGGGCCAAGTGGTCGGCGACGCCGGCGACCGTCACGCGACCGACAAATCCGCCAAGGCCAAGGCCAAGGCCGCCAAGGAGCCCACGCAAAGCAAGGCCAAGGTGCTGCTCTCCTTTCACCACATTCCTCGCATACCGCTGAACTGGCTCACCCACTGGCCGCGGTGTGATCTAGGTGGGTGATGGCAGCAACGTGCGGGATTTGGTGAAAGGCGCACTCGCGTCCGAGGTGTTCTCGTTTCTGGAGAAGGCCGGAAGCATCGCGCACAGCATGGACACACGCGTGTACGTCGTCGGCGGGTTCGTGCGTGACCTCTTCCTGCACATTCCCAACCAGGTACCTGCACCACTCTGTCCCTCTCTCCATGTCATCACTTATCCACCTCAAAACCCCTTCGCTTTGGCCCCATCGCAGGACATCGATTTAGTAGTCGAAGGCGATGGCCTGATATTTGCAGACAAGCTGGCCAAGGTACTACGCCTCTATGAGCCCAAGGCTGGAGTGAGTGCTGTTGTGTACCCTCGCTCACTCGCTCACTCGCTCACTCGCTATCAGGCGACCGGAGGGCAGGTGAAGCACCACCACAAGTTCAGCTCAGCGCTGGTCAAGCTGCCCAGCGGCCTCTGTATCGACGTGGCGACCGCGCGACTCGAGTACTATCCCAGCCCTGCTGCCCTTCCCTGCGTGGAGCTGTCATCGCTGAAGATGGACCTCTACCGTCGAGACTTCACAATCAATGCGATGGTAACCGCCACTGCTTTCCATTCAACTCTTTCCGTTTCTTCTTAAAGCACCAGCTAATGCAGTTCGTGTGTGTTGCGCGCGCATGTCTACAGGCAATCGAGCTGACCAAGGGCCGACTGGGCACGCTCGTCGACTACTTTGGCGGCATCAACGACCTGCGCCAGAAGGTGGTGCGCGTGCTGCATTCTCTCAGGTAAGACAGCTTACCGACGAACCCATCAGTACTAGGCTGGCGACTTCCCCTAACCATCTTCTCATAACCGGCAGTTTTGTTGAGGACCCCACGCGCATTCTGCGCGCCGTACGCTTCGAGCAGCGCTACGGATTCACCGTCGGTACAAGTCGTCCATAGAGTGACCCCGCGCGCGTGCAGGCACCACGTCCCCAACTGACTTGTACTTCCTCCCCCATGCGATCGCGTCATGCAGAGAAGCAGTCGCTGCGGCTACTGCGCACCGCCATAGACAAGGGCTTTTTCAACAAGCTGAGCGGCAGCCGAGCCTGGAACGAATTCCAGCACCTGCTGGGCGAGCGCGGCGAGTGTGCGCTGTTGTGTTTACAGCGACTCCGACAGCTCCACCTGCCCGAGCACGTCTTCCCTCCATGGAAGTCGCTCTTCCCCACTGACCAGGACCTCAAGTAAGCTCTCTTTAAACCACGCACCGCACCGCACCGCACCGCACCGCACCGCACCGCACCGCACCGCACCGCACCGCACCGCACCGCACCGCACCGCACCGCACCGCACCGCACCAGGCGGTGATCGAAGGCGGGGATTTCACACCACGCGTGGTGGCCAGGCTGATGCAGGAAGTGCTGGAATGGTACGAATTGTCGCATCTGCAACCGGAGCCGGAGAGGTGGAAGTGCTTCTTCTTGACCCTGTGCTGCCACATTCGAAAGTACGCCCGCCGTCTCTCCCAGGCTCGTAACATCGGTTGCTGCGTCTCTAACACCAACGCTGGCAGGCCGGCCGAACTGGACGCGCTGATGGACCGGTTCCTCTTCCCTGAGAGTATCAAAGCACGGTTTGGCGATCTGCGCGATGCTACGCACAAGGCGCATGCGGCCCTTCAACGGTAAGCTTCCACTCTTTTCCTGGTCGCGTCAGCTGACTCCAGTCGAGGCTGACACGACAATGATGAACGCCCACCTCAAGGTGGGTTGAAGCGAGGGAGGTGCATCAAGAAGGTGAAGATCGCTCGGCCGAGGAACGGCACGACCAGCTTAGCGACCTTTACAACATCATGCACCCCATTCCTCTCGGTTCGTTCTCTTTGTGTGTGTGTGTGTGTGTGTGTGTGTGTGCGTGCGTGCGTGCGTGTGCGTGTGCGTGTGCGTGCCTCGCGAACGCTTGGGTGGCTTGCGCGTTGTGGATGCGTCTGCGGTGTGCTGAGCGTGATCTCCCAGAGGGGCTGCTGTACATGATGGCGCACAAGCAAAGGAGCGAAGAAGAGCGACGGCACATCGTGGTCTACCTCACCCACTTGCGCTACGTCACCGTGGAGACCGACGGCAAGGACCTCATCAGAATGGGTCTCCCACCCGGCCCGCACTACCGGACCGTGCTCGACGCACTCCTCCGCGCGAAGCTCAATGGGCAGGTCACCAGCAAGGAGGACGAGGAGCGAATGGCGCGAGGCCTCATCGCCGAAGAGCTCAAGCTGCTCGGCAAGCCAAAGCTGTACGAACAACACACACCACACACAACACACAACACAACCCTTCGCTGACTGGGTCGCGTGCAGAGGCATCGATGGTAAGGCGCTGACGGCGCTGGGCGTGGAGCCCGGGCCGGCATTCACGGCCATCTTCCGGCTGGTCAACGAGGCCATCGCCCTCGGCCAGCTGCAAGACGACGACGCGCAGGCCCAGCTCCAGTACGTCCAGACGCTCCTGTCGAATGGCAAGGGACTGTAACACTGCCCTGCCCCCGCGGACCGGCAAAACCAAAGGAAACGCAAAAACAAATAATTATTTATAAATAAAAATAAATAAAATAAAATGTGTTTGTGCAGAGCAGCTCAGATGCGCAAGAGGGCCACGGGCGCCGGTGAGGTGCAGCTTCGATGCAAGCCTGTCGAACAGCTCGCACCACCGCAGTCTGCCCCTTCAGGTGGACGGGCTCGTTCCGCATCGAACTGGGGGAGATGCAAGCTTGGCCTGGCATTTGTCCTGCTTCTTCCGGTCCTTCTCGGCTCATTTATCTATGTCCGAAATCGCCTGCACGATCCACGATTCGAGACGGAGTTCCTGCTGGGCGCCGTCACTGATCGAACAGCCCGCGTGTGGGTCTACGCCGCCCACCACTCCCACGTCCTCGTCCACTACCGCCCGGTAAGCCAGGTACGCCTTTTATTTTTCCTTTTATTTTTAAATCTCCCTTTATTTATTATTTATTATTTATTTATGGGCAACAGGATGGAGGGGTGTGGCAAGCGAGCGATGTGCAGCGGGTGGCGAGCGCCAAGGAGCGACATTGGACGCTGGTGGTCGACCTCAACGAGCTCACACCCAACACGACCTACGACTACCGGGTGCTCTTCTTCAAGTCCGGACACGCAAGTACCTCCTGCTTTCCTCTACATCGATGCCGCTTGTCGTGCGTGCTCACACCAACGCGTGCACTGTGGGCCAGGTTCGCCGGCGTCCGCCTCCGAAGTCCACCGCTTCCGCACGTATCCACCGGTGGGCGAGGGCGCGCGCTTTTCCTTCGTCTATGGGTCCTGCATCGAGATGGGCTTCCCGTGGCCCTTCGACTCGCTCGAGATCCTCAGCACCTGGAAGCGGCTCTACGATCCGCTATTCGCCCTAATCCTGGGCGACATCGTACCACCGCCCCAAGCGCGCGTTGTTGCCTTTGCACGACAATCAACCGATGCCGTGTTGTTGGTCGTGTCGTGTAGGTGTATGCGGACCTGCCCTTTCCGATGCCGTTCGAGCGAGCCTACAGGAAGCTGTTCACCGATGCGCACTACGCGCGCTTCTTCAAGGGCGCCTCGCGCTATGCCATCTATGACGACCACGAGCTGGCCAACAACTGGGACCGTGGCGCGGACCTCCCCTTGTACAGGGACGCCATGGAGGTACCTCGACCTCGTCGAGCCAAGGCCCGCCCGGCCTCGCTAACGCATACGTCGACCCGAATGGACAGGCGTACGATGCGTTCATCGGCAGTGCCAATCCCGAGCTGCCGCAGGAACGCCCGCTGCACGAGGTCCCCTTTGCCGAGAGGAAGCGCTACTACAACTTTACAGTGGGCAACGTGGGATTCTTTGTGTTGGACGAGGTGAGCTGCCGCCCCAATCCCATCTTTAGTGCTTACTCACTTACGCTCATTACTTGCCTGTCTTCAGAGGCCGTATCGTAGCGGGAACTATGAGCAAGACGGGCCGAACAAGACCATGTTGGGCGCACAACAGAAGGAGTGCCTCAAGCGCTGGCTCGTCGAGACCAATGATACCCTGGCCTTCCGCTTCATCGCTTCGCCCGGCATGTTTGCCTCCGTGGGCGGCCCCGCCGATGGATGGTACGTCATAGCATCACATTGCCCTCTCGCTTCAGCAAGACTTGGCACTCTAGCAGCTCATCATCGC
>CACVKS010001099.1:0-11923 GCA_902749335.1 Acanthamoeba triangularis
GGAGTGGGGTGGGCAGAGGGTGGGACGCGTCAGCGTGCCTGTCGAGGGTGTGATCGGTCTTTTCGTCGTGGCACGAATGGCAGGTAAACAAGGCACCATCGCAGCACTGCGCACGGATACGGCTTCCGCGTTGGTAGTGTTTGCACCCGAGCACGCGCTCACCCTCCTCCTGCTTTCGCGCCATAAAAATAAGAATAATGATGAAAACTCATTTCAACGATTTACGATTAAGGATGGAAAATAAGGGGAAGGGCGCTACGTGGTATGTTACGGTCCAAGCCGGCGGCTGGTCTGCCATCTTTGATGCTTCTCTACTGTTGTGCCGTTTTACTGCAATCCCGCTTGCGACTGGCCTGAGAGTAGGGGGAAAGCTTATTTTTAATTGCGGTGTAAAATTTGCATTTTTCCACCCGTGGCTGGTGCACGATTGCCTCGGATCAGGCTGCATTCGCCGGCCTGTGGCGAAACTTGGAACGTGGGACACGAGGCACGACGTCCACCCTTCCAAGCGAGTAGTTCGACCAGCGAGAATCGGCCCGTGCTCAAGGCCTGCAATGCGTCGGTGCCGTTTGTGTGGTGCTCATGTTGTGTAGGCGTTGTCTGATGGAACGAACAGGAAGGAGCGAATGCACCAAGGTCAACCCCGATCGACAAGAAGAGGAAGTGCTGAGTGCGAGGAGGACCGCCTTTCAGGCGCAACCTGGAGCTCGGGACCCCCGCATGAGGTGCCGCCCCAAAGGCGGACGCCCAAGCCGAGCGCAGCTTGGCCACAAGAACGGCGCCTTGGCCGCCCTCCTCCGTGTGCGGGTGCCCCTCCATGTGCTAGGGATAGGCGTGAAGACCTCCTTCCTCGAGCTCGAGGTGCGAGCCTCAGGTGTACCAAAAAGAATTTAGGTCAGCTTGCCCTCTGCCGGGTTTGAACCAGCGACCTCACGATCTTCAGTCGTGCGCTCTACCAGCTGAGCTAAGAGGGCGGGAGACAACATAATTTCGAGGTTGCTTAGGTATGATTTAGCAGGACCAGGAGAGAAGAAATGTGGCTGTCCATATTGCATTCAATATTGCTTGTCTGCAAAAGGAAGCTGTACAGTTTCACGATTATTTACACGAGGGCATTGGCTGTGAAGGCTGCGCCATCGTCGCCCACCTGCGTGTCGAGGAAGGCGACGACATCTTCCATGGTGGGCCGCTTGTCGGGTGACGCGTGCCAGCACTTCTTCATCACCTTCTTGAAGTCCAGCGGACAATCGTTGGGGATCTGTGGCCGCTTGCCCTCGAGCACGTCCAGCGACACGCCCATGAAGTTGCGCCCGGCGTAAGGTTCCTTGCGCGTCACCACCTGCCACATGACCACGCCGAAGGAGAACACGTCGGCCCGCTCGCCGTACTTCTCTCCGCGGATCACCTCCGGCGCTGTCCAGCAGGGCGTGCCGCACCGGGTCATGGTGGCATTCTCCTCCTTGATGCGCGCGAACCCGAAGTCGGCCACCTTGACATTCCAGTTCTCGTCCACGAGCAGGTTGGAGGGCTTGAGGTCGCGGTGCACGATCACCGGGTGGAGCGAGTGCAGGTAGTTGATGCCCAGCGCCGCCGACCGCAGCATGCGCAGCTTCTGCTTCCACGTGAGCTTGATGGCGTTGTTGGCCAGGATGTCCTTGAGCGAGCCCTGCTTCATGAACTCGGTCACGATGCACAGGTTGGGCTTCTTCACGCACGCCCCTGCGGTGAAGATGTATCCGCCAAGGCATTGAGGTGAGTGCCGGTGCATTGTGTCATGTGTGCGGAATTACGGTGGGCGTACCGATGAAGAGGACGATGTTGGGGTGGTGGAGCTCCGACAGGAAGGCCATCTCGGCGCGGAACTCGAGCATGCGCCGCTCGTCCAGCTTCTGCTTGATGAACCGCTTCACCGCCACCTCCACGCCCTTCCACCTGCCGTGGTACACCACGCCGTAGGACCCGAGGCCCACCTGCTTGCCCACCTGGATCTCGCCATAGTCAATGATCCAGCGGCACAGGTTGGCCGACGTGAGGAAGGTGTCCTCCTTGAACATCATGCCCTCGCCCACCGCCGTCTGTAGCTCGCCGTCTCCCCCATCGCTGCCGACGGTGTCGTCGTTCTCGCTTGAGTGGGTCTGGCCATCGTGCGCGCCACCGGCCGATCCCGGGGAGTCGTTGGAGGGTCGGTCGCCATCGAGCGTGACACCACCAAAGAAGCGTGCCTCGAGGCCCTCAGCCTTCAGCTCGTACAGCTTGGCACCTACACACGCGCACTCTGCGAATTAGGTTGCGTGCGCCCGTGTGTGCGGTGTGTGTCATGTCATGTGCGTGTTGTTTGTGGGTTTCGTGCCTTGCGGTGCGTCGGGCATTTCGAACTTGCCGAGTCGGCCGATTCTGTTGCGCTGTTTGCCGAGCTCACTGTCGCGAATCTTATGGAAGACGGCGTCGCTCATCACGATCTGGCCGCCGTGTGTAAGGGCCGTGATGCGTGCCGCGGCGTTGACCACGGGGCCGATGTACTCCACCCGCCGCGTCATCGGGTCGCGCACGGTGCGCGGCGTGCCGACATGCACGCCCATGCGCACCCGCAGGCCCTTGTACAGCACCCGGTCGTCCGTGTCGCCCCACTCTTCCGCCGCGCCCGGATGGTCCAGCAGCGCCTCGGGCCACTCCACCTTGAGCAGCGCCTGCTGCACCTCGGCGCACCAGGCCAGCGCGTCGCCCACCTGCTGGAAGGCCATGCAGAACGAGCCCTCGCCGCTGTTCCGGTCGCGGATGAACACCACCTCGTAGCCCCGGTGTCGCTTGAGCGCGCTCCGCAAGGCCTCGTTGTGGAGGAGCGTGGCGTCGCGCATGGCGGCGGCGTTGAACTCCCAGAGCGAGGCGGCGCGCGTGATGTCAGTGAACACGATCGCCACCTCGCCCTCCGGTGCTCGCACGGCCCCTGCCGCAGCCGCCGCGCCGGCGGCAGCCGACATATTCTTGGACGAGTTGGACGATGACGACGAGCCCGTCGACGACGAATTGGCGGTGGAGGGCATGGCCCACGAGTTGAGGTGGTTGGGCCTGCTGCCGCGTTGGCCGCCGCCTGAGTGGCCCGACGACGAAGACGAGCCGGTCTTGGAGGTGAAGGCGCCGGCCGAGGTCGAGTCGCCGTGCATGGCCGACAGGCGGGTCATGACCTCGAGGAACGTCGGCCGGATGGTCGGGTCGTGGTGCCAGCAGCTCACGACCAGCTCCTCGAACTCGGACGGGCAAAGGTTCTCGTCGGGCTCGGGCATGGCGGGCCGCAGGTTGTCGCGGATCACCGACACCGCCACCGCTGCCGGACTGGATTTCGCGTCGACAGGTCAGTGACTTATGTGTGCGGTATGTGCGGTATGTTCGGTGTGATGGTACCTCATTCCAGCGTAGGGTTGGGTGCGGGTGAGGAGCTCCCAGAGGATGATGCCGAAGCTGTACACGTCGGCCAGGATGAAGTCCACGTCGCCCGACTCGTTGAGCACCTCCGGCGCCGTCCAGTGCACGCTGCCGGCCACGTCGCGTGATGTCTTGTTCTTGACGTCCTCCTTGAACTTGGTGAGGCCAAAGTCGGACACCTTGACGTTCCACTTGGCGTCGAGCAGCAGGTTGAGCGACTTGAGGTCGCGGTGCACGATGCCCGACGAGTGGAGGAAGTGCATGCCCTTGGAGGCCTGGTAGGCCATCTTGGCCTTGAGCGCGAACGGCAGCTCCGGGATCAGCTCGTTGTGCAGCAACTGTTGCATGGGAGCGTAAGCAACGCATAAAAAAGGAGTCAGTGAGAGGACCCAGGCGATTAGGGTCGATGGTCATGATGATGCCGCACCTCATAAAGCGAGCCGAGAGACATAAACTCCATGACGATGCACATCTTGGGCGCCTTGGTCGATGCCGCCATGAACAGCACCACGTTGGGATGCCGCAACGCCGTCATCACTCGCACCTGTGACGCCAACGTTGTTATGGTGAGGCCATCGCCTTCAGACCAGGTGTATGTGTGTGTGGTACCTCGTCCTTGAAGCTCTTCTCCATGTCCTTGGTGATCCGGTCGGAGGCCATGACCTTGACGGCCACCTCGGTGCCCTTCCACGTGGCCCGATAGACCTCGCCGAAGCCGCCCGTGCCCAGGTGCTCGCCGACCTCGAGCTCGTCGTACCGGATCTCCCAGTCGTCGTGGCTCTTGCCCTTCCGGTTGACCAACACGAGAAGAAAGATGATGAGAGCCAGGAGTACGGCAAAGATCAGTGATCCCAGCGGAATGCTCACACCTGCGTTGACGATAGGCGAACCGATCAGTCGCGTCATGTGTGGGTGGTGAGGGTGCGTGCGCGTAGAGGAACGTACCGAGAGCAATCGCCAAAGTGGTGTCAGCCGAGGTGGAGGTCTCTTGTTCGCAATACCGGCCCTCGCGCCCGGTGTTGCAGACGCAGGCGTTGTTGGTGCACGTGCCCGCGTTCGCGCACAGCTGGCCGAGGTCGCTGATGCAGTTGTGCACGCTGCTCACCGCCACGCCGTTGCAGGTGAAGTCCCTGAGTGAAAGCAGGAATGCGGCCTTCAATACGTCGATGGTCGACGCCACAAGGAAGCCTTGGCGGTCTGCAATCTGCAGGGCCTCCGCATTGTGCTGCGTCCAGTAGAAGTAGTCGGCCAGTGCAGCGGCATCGCCGCAATCGCGCATGTTCTTCTGGCGGTAGAGGAAGATTCCGGTCGTGGTCAGGGGCCAACTCTGCTTGCCCGGCTCTGCACGCACATGAAGGCAAATGTGAGATACAGCAAGGGAATGTCGCGTGTGGCATATGACGTGTGCGACATACGAAGAACAAAAGAGCTGAACGTCAATTCCGCCGCGCCCGTTGCGTTAATGAAGTCGTTCACTGCGCTCGCAACGGTGGTTATGTTGGGGCTCACCACGACACCCGCCGTGTTGTACATCGACGCCGATCTCAGCACGCGGGTCTTCACAGTCCAGAAAAATGAGACCAATGCTGTGTTAGAAATAGGTGATTTCGCCGAGGGCACTTACGCAATTCGGCGATATATGCGGCAAGCGTACCAGAAGCACTTCATGGTGCCACCAGAAGGCGAACGAGTACTGGGTGGACTTCAGCAAGATGAGCAAATCGGAGGAAGTGGTGGAAATTGAGCGATTGCCGCCCGCAGACTCCACCGGGAACGTTACGTTGGCACCCACGCCCACCTGCAATGCGAGCATTAGGACTAGCGACCCACGCGCGCCCATGATGGCAAGGAACTACGTGCTTACCGTGGTATTGAACTCTGGCACCTCCTTGCTCAGCATGTAGGTGAATAGCTGCTCGGGCGCGGAACTGTCGGCTGACGTTATCACTGTGATGGGTCGAGCCGGGAGCGCAGCGGCCACCTCGGGCGAGTTGATGGCCTTGATCCTGATATCGTTCCACATTGTCAGCTTGTTGAGATAGATGGCGGCGATGGTGTCGAAGTTGAGCACCAACGTCAGCCCCTTCAACTCAGGCACGTAGTAGGCTGTACACGTTATAACGTTCAGTCAGCCATTCACCGAGGCTGCGTCGTGTGCGTGCGTGTGAGGGTGCGTACCGGGCACGACAGCGTAACCCGCGGCAGGCAGTATGTCAAGATCAGGAATGCGCGAGAGCCATTGTTCGTCGATGCCGGTGCTGGTGACGCCGTAGTCCGCGTCGTAGGTCTCCAGCTGCTGATTGGACACCTCGGACAGGGACTCGTAGTACTTCATCTCCGTAGAGCCGGATGACCAGGCCACCGACCAGGAGGTGAACAGGCCGATCTGCGTGCCGGTGCCGATCAGGAACGAGGTCGAGTAGGCCTGCTCGTCGTTGCACTCCACATCGCCCAACAGACCTATGAGCTTCTTGCGGAAGCTCACGGGCAGAGGGGCAACGTTGATTGCTGTGGCGGCCTCCGAAGCCCTGTCGCGGTTGTGTAGTGTCGCGAGTTGTGAGGAAACAACTTTGAAAACCACGAAGTGCGGCGTGCGGCGTGACGTACGCGTCGTTGGTGTGGACCCAAGCGATGAAAGTGAGAAACTCGTTGACGTTGGTGCAGTCTAGCGAGCTGGCATTCCGCGCGATGGCGAAGTGGGTCATCCAGGCCAGCGGCCACGCATCTGTTCCGTTGGCGTCGACGATGTCAATCTCGAAATGGCCGTTGGCATAGTCGTCCTCGAAGGACGTCATGGCCGCCTGCACGGACGTGACCGAGGGCTCCACCAACGTGCCGGCCTTGTTGATCATCCGCGCATACGAGATGGAGCCCACCGAGTCGGCCCACGTAAGGAATGTCATGCCATATGGCTTCGCCTGCACCATCAAAGCGCGTTGGAATGAGTGAGATAGGCGTGGAATGTAGTCATTCAGTAAGCCCTGGGCGGAAGGTACCTGAACCCAGGAGAGCCTGAGCGCATTGGAGGTCCCCACTTGCTCGCCGCGGGCGCCGTACGCCATGTTGGCAAAGGTCCGGTTGGCTGCGGCGAACACGGTCTTGAAGTCGGCGCTGTAGCTCTCCAGCGCGAGCTTGAGCACTTCGGTCACTGACATGACGAAGTTGTCGTTGTAGCCCAGTACGATGTTCGCGCTTGGCAACTTGGTGGCGACATCAGGGTTGAGGTCCTTGATGCGCTGGTCGTTCCACGTTGTGATATTCCCCGCCCACACCAGTCCTAGTGTCTCCCTGTCAAATATCTTAAGAAAGAACGGATTAGAATAGATGTGAAACATCAAATTCAAGAATGAGTCCACCGGGGGGGGGGCAAACCAGGGAGTTTGTGGAGTTGAGTTCGGGGATGTTGTATCCCATAATCATGGCGTGGGCGGCCAGCGGGAACTGGGTGAGGTAGGCATAGTCGGAGGTAATGGCACTCGAAACGCCCCGGTCAAGAGCCACGAAGTCCTGTTGTTTTGTTTTTTTTTTTAAATTTTATATTATAAAAACACAAAAGATTATCATAAAATAAATGACCGACGAGAGAACGGCACGCACCAGGTCGCCATTGGCGTAGGCCTGCACAGAAGCAAGCACGCCCGAGCCGGGGAAGGTGAAACTAGATGACATAAAAGTGTGAGGCTCACCACCAAACTCGCCGAAGCGACACATACCTGACGTCGTCTCGAGTGTAGCGGTAGGCAGTTACCCACACGTCGAACACCGACTTGGCGTTTGGGCTGCCATCCCCCTCAATGAGTACCCCTGTGGCAGCTCCTGCTTTTAAGGGTTTCATGAGGCGTCAGATCTGTTGGGAGGAGGAAGCAAGTCATCGAGCGATCAGGAACCTGAGTGCATGGACAGGAAGTGGAGCCAGAGAGCTATCAGCGCGAGTGCCGCCTTTCGGTTGGCCATGGTGTTAGCCGCTGTGGTGAGCAGGGTGTGGTGTGTTCGCGGCAGTTGTGAAAGCAAGGTGCGACTCGGCTGAATGTATGTGGCGTTAGTGGCGTTGTGTGCCGTGGATACCAGAATAAGGAGAGGAGAGGTGGGGATGTGCTTGATTCGGGGATATACACTTCTGAAAGCTCCTGGGAACAGCCGGAGAGGGGGCAGGCGATATGGAGTTGTTCTCTCAGTATCCTGTTGGTCGGCTTGCTGACTGAGCTAATAACAGAGCAGCGGTCACGAGGACATCCCCGGCTCAAGCTTCTGTCCCGGATAGCGAAAAAAAAGCGACTGGTGGAGGAATATTGGCTTTGGCCCTGACATTGCCCGCAAACGATCAACCCCGACAGCGAGCCGCGAACGCCCAGCGAGGGTGTTGGGTCACCTTCTCGGGATGTGCCCAAGTTCACGAAAGCAGCGTTCCAAGTTGTTCGACCACTCGGCACGTCGGGTGCCAGCATACCAAATAAGTAGGAGAAGACCAAAAAAGGCAAAATGAGGACGCGACAGTTCAAGAGGAAAAGGACCGAGAAGAAGATAGAGGCCGAAAGGGAAAAGGCACAGAGATGGAAGAAGAGTCAGCTCACGATCGATCCCGTGAGCATGGTGGGGGAGAAGTGGAGGAGAAGTCTACTACACCAGAGCTGCGGGAGGGAGAAGGCACCTCGGGGGAAGAAGAGGAGGTCGAAGGTGCAGGTGCTTGCTACACGGCACCAAACCTCAGCACACATGTAGATAAATCGACCCAGAAGCTAGCGCGAGAACTCTCTCGGCCATTTATTGTGCAGTGGTATGTTCTTCTTCAGCTTCAGCATGGGGACCTCCTTGTAGACCAATACTGTTCTCCTTACAGGTTGCACCATACATACGAAGAGATAGAGGGGCAAGCGGTGGGGCGGTCCCAGGTGTTCGAGGACTACCTCGACTTCTGCGCACGAGCGGGCTACCTGCCCACCAACAACGCAGCACTTGGCAGAATCTTCAAGGCACTCCCTTCTCGACCTGCACATGCACCCCTAACTGCGTGGACTGAGCGATTGGCTGGTATTGATGTGACCACAACGAACAGCGAGCTTTCCCCAACGTAGGCTGTCGACGGCTGGGCAAGCGGGGTGAAAACAAGATGCACTACGCCAACATTCGCAAGAGGGACATCAAGGCGGAGCAGTCAGCGTCGCTGGCTGCCAGCATCTTCTCCCAATGGCGGGGTACCGCTCACTCTCCAACTCGCACAGACAGCCTTGAAGATAACACTTAACTCTAGAGTCGATCAAGGAAGAACTTGCCGAACGAAAGCAAGAGAATGAGCTGCCCGCCGCCAAGGAGGATGACAACGGTGTCATCATTGACACCGACACCAAGACAGTGTAGTTCCAACCCGCAACACAAATCCCCCCAGCACCGAGATCATGATCAAGACGAGCGGCGGTGTTGAAGGGACAATGGACTATGATCTCGGAGAAGTCAGGGGAGCATGAAGGGTTCTAGAAAGCGTGGACCTATTCCTTGCGTGGGTGAGTGTTACATTGTAATGGAGTGTTGATAAAGTACATGTGGGAGAGTAACAATCATTACACCAGGGCGTTGGTGGTGAAAGCCGCAGCCGAGCCGTCGTCGTCGCCCACCTGCGTGTCGAGGAAGGCGACGACATCTTCCATGGTGGGCCGCTTGTCGGGTGACGCGTGCCAGCACTTCTTCATCACCTTCTTGAAGTCCAACGGACAGTCGTTGGGGATCTGTGGCCGCTTGCCCTCGAGCACGTCCAGCGACACGCCCATGAAGTTGCGTCCGGCGTAAGGTTCCTTGCGCGTCACCACCTGCCACATGACCACGCCGAAGGAGAACACGTCGGCCCGCTCGCCGTACTTCTCTCCGCGCAGGATCTCCGGCGCTGTCCAGCACGGCGTGCCGCACCGGGTCATGGTGGCGTTCTCCTCCTTGATGCGCGCGAATCCGAAGTCGGCCACCTTGACGTTCCAGTTCTCGTCCACGAGCAGGTTGGAGGGCTTGAGGTCGCGGTGCACGATCACCGGGTGGAGCGAGTGCAGGTAGTTGATGCCCAGCGCCGCCGACCGCAGCAGGCGCAGCTTCTGCTTCCACGTGAGCTTGATGGCGTTGTTGGCCAGGATGTCCTTGAGCGAGCCCTGCTTCATGAACTCCGTCACGATGCACAGGTTGGGCTTCTTCACACACGCCCCTGTGATGAGGATGAAATTAGAGGTTGGCCTTGCACACGCGTTCGTAATAGGAGTTGATGAGAGGGATGGTACCGATGAAGAGGACGATGTTGGGGTGGTGGAGCTCCGACAGGAAGGCCATCTCGGCGCGGAACTCGAGCATGCGCCGCTCGTCCAGCTTCTGCTTGATGAACCGCTTCACCGCCACCTCCACGCCCTTCCACTTCCCGCGGTACACCACGCCGTAGGAGCCGAGGCCCACCTGCTTGCCCACCTGGATCTCATGGTAGTCGATGATCCAGCGGCACAGGTTGGCCGACGTGAGGAAGGTGTCCTCCTTGAACATCATGCCCTCGCCCACCGCCGTCTGCACTTCGCCGCCGTCGCTGCTGGCCGTCGACACGCCGCTCATCTCCTTGAGCTCGCCGTCGCCATGGTGGTGGTCGGACCCCGATGAGGGGTTGTTGGACGACGAGACCACCTCGCCATCGTTGGTTACGCCGCCGAAGAAGCGGCCCTCGAGCCCCGCCACCTTGAGCTCGTAGAGCTTGGCCCCGGCGGGCGCGTCGGGCATTTCGAACTTGCCCAGGCACACAACCCGGTTGTGATCCTTGGTAATCACGTCCGTGTCCTTGATCTTGTCGTGCGTCGTGTGGCTCACGACAACCTGGCCGCCGTGGGTCATGGCCGTGATGCGTGCCGCGATGTTCACCACGGGGCCGATGTACTCCACCCGCCGCGTCATCGGGTCGCGCACCATGCGCGGCGTGCCGACATGCACGCCCATGCGCACCCGCAGGCCCTTGTACAGCACCCGGTCGTCCGTGTCGCCCCACTCTTCCGCCGCGCCCGGATGGTCCAGCAGCGCCTCGGGCCACTCCACCTTGAGCAGCGCCTGCTGCACCTCGGCGCACCAGGCCAGCGCGTCGCCCACCTGCTGGAAGGCCATGCAAAACGAGCCCTCGCCGCTGTTCCGGTCCCTGATGAACACCACCTCGTAGCCGTGGTGCTTCTTGAGCGCGTTTCGGAGCGTCTCGTTGTGGAGGAGCGTGGCGTCGCGCATGGCGGCGGCGTTGAACTCCCAGAGCGAGGCGGCGCGCGTGATGTCAGTGAACACGATCGCCACTTCGCCCTCCGGTGCTCGCACGGCTCCTGCAGCCGCTGCGGCCGCGCCTGAATAGTTCTTGGACGAGTTGGACGATGACGACCCGGTCGACGAGGAGTTGGTGGAGGGCATGGTCCACGAGCTGTAGATATTGGGCTTGCCGCCGCCCGAGTGGCCCGACGATGACGACGAGGTCTTGGAGGTGAAGGCGCCGGCCGAGGTCGAGTCGCCGTGCATGGCCGACAGGCGGGTCATGATCTCGAGGAACGTCGGCCGGATGGTCGGGTCGTGGTGCCAGCAGCTCGTGATCAGCTCCTCGTACTCGGCCGGCCACGCGCCCGTGGAGTTCTCAGGCATCTTGGGGCGAATGCCATCGCGGATGACAGCCACGGCCACAGCAGCTGGGCTGTCAGGTGCAGAAGTAGGAGAGTCATGACAAGTGAGACCACTTACTCTCTTTAAATCTCTATAATCAATATATGTATGTTAGAGATGTTGCCGCGTACCTGAGGCCGAAGTAGGGCTGATCACGAGTGAGCAGCTCCCAGAGGATGATGCCGAAGCTGTACACGTCGGCCAGGATGAAGTCCACGTCGCCCGACTCGTTGAGCACCTCGGGTGCGGTCCAGTGCACGCTGCCGGCAATGTCGCGGACGCCACCCTTGTTGATGTCCTCCTTGAACTTGGTGAGACCAAAGTCGCTCACCTTGACGTTCCACTTGTTGTCGAGCAGCAGGTTGAGCGACTTGAGGTCGCGGTGCACAATTCCTGCACAAATTTATTCTAAGCGTAAGGAAAACGAAAACGAAAACGAAAACGAAAACGAAAACGAAAACGACAACGACAACGAAACAAAGACGAGGAATGGCGCCGTACCGGAGGAGTGGAGGAAGTGCATGCCCTTGGATGCCTGGTAGGCCATCTTGGCCTTTAGCAGGAACGGGATGTCAGGAATCAGCTCGTTGTGCAGCAACTGCACGTCGCACCAAACGTCTTCCAGTTAGTCGGTGTGTGGTAGTAGGTGTTTCGTGCATAGAACACGTGGTTGCGAGCGCGTACGTCAAAGAGAGAACCGAGGGCCATGTACTCCATGACGATGCACATCTTGGGCGCCTTGGTCGATGCCGCCATGAACAGCACCACGTTGGGATGCCGCAATGCTGTCATCACCCGCACCTGTGACATGTTCGTGAGCACCAATCAGATGATGATGCAGTAGGGGTATGGGGTAGGGCGG
>CACVKS010001100.1:0-11918 GCA_902749335.1 Acanthamoeba triangularis
CGCGTAGCCGGCGCGGACGCGCGTAGCCGGCGCGGACGGCGTAGAAGAGGGGSGTGCGGCCGAGGGCGTTCTTGACGCTCACCCGGGCGCCGCGGCCGAGCAACAGCCGCACGAGCTCGAGATTCTCCACGCACACGGCGATGTGGAGCGGCGTGAAGAGGTCGTTGTCCGGSGTGTTGACGCTCTCCGCCTCGCCCGCGGCGGCCTCGGTCGTCGCTGRYRCTGACGACGAGCGAGGGGTCYTMGGCGYAGCGGCGGCGCCGGAGTCCTTMTCTGCGGCCGCGGCCGGCGTCTTGACGGGCGACAGCAGGTCGAGCARCAGCTGCGTGCACTCCCTCGACTGGCTCTGGACGGCGTTGTGCAGGGGCGTGCCGCCCTGGTTGTCCTTGACCAGCAGGTTGGCGCCCTTCTCGAGCAGCAGCTTGACGCACTCGACGTTGCCCTTGAAGCAGGCCTTGTGGAGCGGCGTGCTGCCGCTGTCGTCCTGGCAGTTGATATCGACCGTGTGGGGCGACGATATGAAGGCCCCGCGGGGCGCGCCGTCGGTGGCAGCGGCGATGGCGGCCGAGTCGAGCGCGCTGTCGCTGACGCTCGCCGTCTCCTTGCCCTTGGTGCCGCGCTTGGTGCTGTGCTTGTCGCGCCGACTGCGGCTGGGCGTGGTTGGGGCCGACTTGAAGGCGTCGAGCAGGTGCTTGATGCACTCGAGATGACCGTTGAACGCGGCCTTGTGGAGGCCGAACGAGCCCTCATGGTCGCGCACGCTCGGGTCGGCCCCGTGCTTGCACAGCAGGCTCACCACGTTGAGGTGGCCCTTGAAGCAGGCCTTATGGAGAGCCGTGGCGCCCGAAGCGTCCTGCGCGTTGACGAACCGCGCACGCTGGTCCTCGGGCAGACGCTCGATGAGCATCTGCGCCACGGCCGCGTGTCCGTTGTAGCACGCGTTGTGCAGCGGGGTCGCCCCGCGTCCGTCGCTGGCCAACGGCGACGCGCCGAGCGATAGCAGCGCCGTCAGTGCTTCCACCTGCGAATTGAAGTGTGTGTGTGTGTGTGTTGAGTGGTGCATGCCCACACACGGCAAGGCGCTGACGACGTACGTTGCCCTTGTAGGCGGCGAGGTGGAGCGGGGTGGCCTGCAGACAGTCGTGCGAGTCGACAGCGATTTTGCCCTCGTCCACGAGCAGCCCGATGATCTTGGTGGCCTCGCCCGCGCGGAGGTGCGACGCCTGGGCCGTGTGGTGCAGCGGCGTCGAGTCGTCAATGTCGCGCATCTCTGTCGACGCGCCCTTGCGCAGCAGCAGGCGCGTGCATTCCGCATCGCTGCTCGCGGCCCGGTGAAGCGGCTGCCATCGCGACACGCACGCACAACACAACACAACACACAACGACGTCAGTAGACTGCACGATCGCAATGAGCGCATGAGGGGACTGACCGTGGTGCCTTCGTAGTCGGTGGCGTTGATGCGGGCGCCGGCCTTGAGGAGCAGCTTGCAGGCGGCCTTGTTGCCTGACATGACGGCATAGTGGAGGGGGTGGCTGCCGCCATCGCACTGGAGATGGACGTCGGCGCCGCGGTCGAGGAACAGCTTTACCATATCGCCCTCGCCCGACGCCTCGGCCCCGCTGGCGACGCCGTTGGTGCTGCCGCCCTCTTCCGCCTTGCTCGAGGCGTTGCTGTTGCTGCCGCGCATCGTGGCCTTCCTCTCGTTCTCAACCAGCACCACGATGTTGGCCTGGCTCTCCTGCTTTGCGTAGTTGCACTCTGTGAACAGGAACACCGCTGTCAGCGGTGTCACATACCCGGTACACGTATCGCACGCGTGTGCGCATGAGCGTGTGCGGTGGTGCGTGTGCGTTCGGTGTACCAGCGTCGGGAATGGAGTTGTCGATCTGGTGGTACTTGTCCTTGGTGATGGGATACAGGCAGGCATAGTGGAGCGGCGTCGACGCGGTACAGTCGGCCAGGTTCACGTCGGCTCCGCGCTTCACTGTGTGTCGTCGCGTCGCAGATCACRCCACGCGGCGCCTTAGYATTGCGCGCGCGCGAGGCRACWAGAGGYCACGTRGTGGGGAAGCGCACCGAGGAGTTGTGCGCTGGAGAGATTGCCGGCAAAGGCGGCGTTGTGAAGCGGCGACAGRCCGCGCATGTCCTGCAGGTTCACCTCGGCGCCCTTGCGCAGCAGATACGCCACGCACCCGGCATCTCCGCCCTGCACCACCCCCGCCTTGTTAAACCCCGTGTGCCCGTGCGCGTGCGGTGGCGGGCACGTTACCTGGGCGGCGTGGTGGAGAGGCGTGGAGCCGATGGGATCGCGGGCGTTGGCCTCGTAGTAGCCGCCCACGAGTCGGTGGAGCTCGAGGAGATGMCCGGCGAAGGCCACGCGATGGGCCTCGAATGGGCCCGACTGGCCGGCCGACGAGGCCGAACGTACGCGGCCGCGAGGCGATGGCTGTAGAGTCGCCATCACGTGYGAAGAGAAGTCGAGYASTTGATGGTGGKGTTCGTCGATTAACGTGTAGYGGCCGYCGCTCGCGCAAGAAGATGACTYGACGAGGGCTGCGGCGGTGGTGGTGTCGGTTGTTGTCTCGACGGTGATAGGAGGGTGGYAGATGTAGAGATGGGAAAAAGTCACGTGCTGGTAGTAGGCGTTGTAGGTTGTTTTCGGCTCCTCCTTTTTACTTCTTCTGCAGTCGTTGGATGATGATTTAAGGCGCCCTACGATACGTTCCCTATGGGCAACCAATCGAAATGGATCAGGATTTGTAGTCGGGGGGGGGGGGYAAGRTTAAAGATCCTTGCTTGSTGGCGAAAAGGTAAGGGYAAGAGAGGGGATGTACTTGATCGATTTCCAGTTAATGGAATCGATCGAGCCAACGTCGTTGAGGAACTTGCAGTGGCGCTGGCCTCTAATCTTCGCTCTTTTGTCGCTTTCGCTCTTTTTGGCTGCGAACGGAAAGCTKYGGATGAGCCCCCGACCCCACAAGCGGCAAGAGGTCKAACAGAAAGTAAGTCACCAGCACGACCGGAGAACCAGACCGACTTCTCCCAGACTCGAACAAATGAATTCGAGGGAAGTTGTGCTGCTGACGTGYAAAGGCAAAAAAAACAGGTTTGAATGTTGGTTGGGCCACGGCCGARSCTCATTTTGTGGCCTTTTTGCTGCGGTGCCGCGAGAGAGCGATTTAGTGATCGATAATGGGGAGCAAGATGTCGAACCGCATGTCGATGGGCTTTGCGATTCTCCTCCTCTGTTCCCTCCTCATCAACGCTTCACTCTCGGCGCAGACCCACAAGCGCACGCTYGTGCTGCTGGATGACCTCCAGATTAAGAGCACCCATTCGATCTTCTTCCGCTCTCTGGAGGAGAAGGGCCATTCGCTCCATTTCTTCGAGGCTGCCAGCCCTGACCTTCAGCTCAGCAAGTATGGYGACTACCTTTACGACAACCTTGTCATTTTTGCCCCGCAAGTTGAAGGTGCCCCCTCAYTGCTACGCCACGCACTRCTCGCTTCTTGCAATKCTGCTTTTGCASTGCACAATGTGGCTAGTATGGCTCTGGTCACTGGCTGACATCCCCTCCCCCCCAAACATCTAAAGAGTTTGGAGGYTCCCTCTCCATCGATTCCATCCTGAACTTCATCGACGATGGCCACCACGTCCTGATTGCYGGCGACAGCCAGGTGTCTGAGCCCGTTCGCGAATTGGCTCTYGAATGCGGTGTCGAATTCGGCGATGACRACACCTTTGTGATYGATCACCTCCACTACGATGCCGCCGACGAGGGCGATCACACTCTCGTGGTGCTCGGCGAGGAGAACRTCGTCAAGGCGCCCATCATCACCGGCCAGGTCACTGRACCCATCSTCTTCCGCGGCACTGGCCTCGCGCTCGAGGCCGGCAACTCCCTGCTGCGCCCCGTCCTCTCGGCCCACACCACCTCGTACGTGTACGCCCCCAACACCGCGGTCAAGGGCGACCTCGCCCTCAAGGGTCGCACCGTCGCCCTCGTCGCCGCTCTCCAGGCCCGCAACAACGCCCGCGTGCTCGTCTCCGGCTCGCTGGCCTTCTTCTCGGACCAGTTCTTCGGCAAGGTCGTCCAGGAGGTGACCTTCGGTGCTGACAGCGCCAACGCCGAGGCAGCCTCCGGCAATGCCGCGCTCGCCGTCAACATCGCCTCGTGGACCTTTGGCGACCGCGGCGTGCTGCGCGCCTCGAACGTGCGCCACCACCTCGTCGGCGAGACCGAGGCCCCGCGCGTCTACACCATCAGGGAGGAGATCGAGTACGCCGTCGACGTCGAGGAGTGGGATGGCGCCAAGTGGGTGCCCTACGACCAGACCATCCAGGTCGAGTTCGTCATGCTCGACCCCTACCACCGTCTCAACCTCCAGCGCGAGCAGGGCAGCGCCACCCACAAGGTGCAGTTCAAGGTGCCTGACGTCTACGGCATCTTCACCTTCCGCGTCGAGTACCAGAGGCCCGGCTACACCGGCATCGACCTCCGCGAGGCCGTGACCGTGAGGCCCCTCCGCCACAACCAGTACGAACGGTTCATCCTCTCCGCCTATCCCTACTACGCCGCCGCCGCCTCCATGATGTGCGCCCTCCCCGTCTTCGCCCTCTTCTTCCTCTACCACCGCGAGGCCAAATAAGCTCGACGCTTAGCGCTTCCTTCTCCCATCTACTTCGCCGTTCCTTCTTCGTCTCCCACTTCTTGTACTCCTCGCCCGTGTCGTGCGGCACGTCCCACAACGATGATGTAGCTCTCGAGAGCATCTGCACCTCAACACCAACAACGTTGAACCACACGCGCACATGTAGGGGGAGAGACTGAGGGCTGTAGTGTGCGTGAGGGAACGGGTTCATTGCGGTGTGATGGTGCGAACGCGTTTTCACTCCCTTTCGATGATGAGACCCGAATCGCGCGAGATCTCAAAGACACCGCCCTCGAGAAGCCTCACGTCGGTGAAGCCGAGATTGGAGAAGAGGGTGGCACCCTCCTCAGACCGCTCGCCGCCGTCACAGTGGACGTAGACGGGGCGGGAACGATCGAGGTAGGCCAACTTGTCCGCCGTGTCGGCATCCTTGGTCTCGGCCTTCAGCTTGGTCAGCGGCACGTTAAGGGTGCCGGTGAGGCGCTCCTTGAAGTGCTCATCCTCCTCTCGCACATCAACGAACTGAGGGAAGTAGCCCCGGCGTGTGGCCTGGAAGGCCTGATCGGGGCGGTGCCTGATCCACTGCAGGAGAAAACAAATATGAGAAGCAAATAATAAATTATGTGGAGATGGAAGAGAAGGGCACCGAAGCGTAGGAGCGGTTGAAGAGGCTGCGAGAACCTGTGTGCAAAAGATGAGTGAGGCAAAGCAACATTTACTGAACGGAAATTCATAGGGGGGTGTACCAAAAGCCCCCGAAGCAGAGGAGGAGATGAGGCGTCGTTGCTGATTGTGGAAGGCAAAATAATGCAGGTGTTAGCCTCATCGAAGAAGAGAGACAAGGTGAAGGTGTATCCATACCATTGTTGTTCTAATTTGATTTGAATTAGTTTTTCTTTTCTTTTTTTTACTCCTTCCCGCTGCAGCGGGATAAATCGACCCACCCCAGAAAAGAACATCAGACAAGAGACAAGATGATGAAGAGAGCAACTGCCACTCGTCCTCTTCTGGCTTCCACTGCGCTCCGCTTTGGCGCGAGCTCTCCCTCATCTTCCGCTCTTGTTGGCGGAGCCGCGAAATGGAGGGTGCTGAGCAGCAGCGCTTCGATGCAGCGACGGAGCATTCACAAGCTTCCGGAATTGAATTGGCTCGATCAGCCTGCGGCTCTGAGCGCTTGCTTCTCGGAGGAGGCCTTCAAGCAGCACCTTAAGAAGCATCACATGGTCCACCTCCAGGCCACCAACAAGCTCATCGAAGGTCCGGCTCACAATCCCGCTGCCGGAAGATGGTTTAAGCGCTTTGACACTTTTGCAGCGCCTCTGTCTTCCCATCCAAATTTGGCATCCTCCAAAAATTGCGGCTCTCGCATTTGCAGCAAATTAATCGACGTCTCTCTTATCATTACATTAATCTCCCATTTTTGTACTCTAAATTCAGGAACCAACCTGGAGACGCTGCCGCTGGAGGAGCTCATCGTGAAGACGAGCAAGGACAAGAGCAAGGCCGCGATTTTCAACCACGCGGCGGAGGCCTGGAACCACAACTTCTTCTGGCAGTGCATGAGCCCCACCCCGAGCTCTCCCAGCCCGACCCTCATCAGCTCCTTCGAGCTCCACTTCGGCGGCCTAAGCCAGTTCAAGGAGAAGGTACGCTCGCGAGCCAACTCTCACGCCAGCGCGCATGCAGTGGTGCACGCGAAGCACCCAACAACGTGCTCATCACCGTGTGGGTGCGATCTACACAGTTCGAGCAGTTCGCGACGGTGCATCTGGGCAGCGGCTGGACCTGGCTGGTCGACCGCGATGGTCACATGGAGGTGATCAACACCAGCAACAGCGGCACCGTCATCACCGACCCACAGTACACTCCGCTCCTTGTCCTCGATCTGTGGGAGCACTCCTACTTCCTCGACTACCGTGAGAGCCGCAAGGTAAGCGCAGCTCCTTCCCCACCTCCACCGCCCACACTCGAGCTCAGTCTCAACTGGTCATGTGATGCAATGTGTGTGTGTGTGTGTCATCAACAACTACAGGAGTACCTGGCCCAGTGGTGGAAGGTGGTGAACTGGAAGTTCGTGGCGGGACAGCTGAAGGAAGCCGAGAGCAAGAACACGTGGATGCAGTCGTCCACGAACGCACAGGCCCTCAAGCCCTACCCTGCCTCCTAAACAAACAGTCCTGCTCCACACCACTACAACACCGACCGTTAGCTCCACCACCAAATATATTTATTCCTGCTGGACGGAGCCGCTCACCATCTACCGACGTCGGTCCTCTTTCTGGGCAGAACCGGGAAAAAAAAATTATTGTTTCGAAGAATCGAAGGCCATTTTCGAAGAAGTAAAAAGAAAAAAAAAGACAGCAACGTCGCAGATCAATCGATAAACATACTACATCACAGGTAGCCGCAATGCTCGCCTCTTCGTCTTCGTCTCATCCGCATGGGGGCGGCTCGTACAGCGCGACTGGTGCCACGGCGGGAACAGGCAGCCAGCCGGTGGACGTCGAAATGTGCTTCCTGGCGAAAATCAGCAATGCGCGCATCCTCACCAGCATTCTCACTGGCATACACCTCAAGAAAGATCAAGTGCGTTCATTTTTTCTGCTCCCATTTCAAATCTCCTTGTGCTCCCTCCCATGCCGTCTTTCTTACATTGGGTGGTGGGCGCACCACAGTTGGCCACCATGCGGATAGAGAGCGCGGGGATCAAGTTCGCAGTGGAGGAATCGAAGGTGCTCATGGGCACATGTCTGCTGCAGAAGGACCTCTTCGAAGAGTACAAGTACAAGGAACCGGTGCACGGCTCGTCCTCCGAGGGCGGCGCCTCTCTGCCCGACGGCGAGCCGGCCGGCGGTGATCGGGCCGACCAGTTCAAGGTCAACCTCTCCACGCTCATCGACTGCCTCAACATCTTCGGCGGCGGCACCAACAGCTTCACGTCTCTCCAGATCATCTACAAGGGCTACGGCAACCCTCTATTCCTCATGTACTACTACTACTACTCCCCCGTGCGTGTAGTGCGGCCCAGGCCCTGGCTGACACCAATTGGCCTTGCCACCGCCCGCACAGGCTGGAGGAGAACCAGGTGCGCACCGACTGCGGCCTTCGCACGCTTGAGACCGACGGCATACCCGACTACCACTTCCGCGCGGTGCCCATTCTCAACAAGGCCATCATGAAGGTTCCAAAGCACCAGAGGCCGCCTACCCCTATGTGCGCGGTTCTGGAGTACATAACTCACCACTCTTCTGCTTTGTTGTGTTGCGTGCAGTCGGACTGTCTCAAGGAGGCCCTCAACGAGCTCGACTGGTCGAGCGAGACGCTCAACATCCTCATGTCGCCAGACGCGCCTCACTTCCGATTGACCACCACCGGCCCCAACGGAAGCTGCCAGGTTGCCGCCACCACTCCCCCGCACAGGCATACTTGTCGTCCCTGATCGCTTTACTCGCTCTAACCCAGCACCTACCGTTGTAGATTGATTTCCCCAGCGACTCGAAGGCCTTCGAAGCCTTCCAGTGCACACAGACTCTGTCCTACAGGTAAAGTGATCCACCACACCCACGGCACACAAGGCAACACGGCACACGCACCACCACACACACACACACTACAAACTGAGGTTCTGTGGGTGACACAGCTATAAGACGAAGCTGGTCCAGCCGACGGTGAAGGCCCTCATGTCATCGACGAAGACGCAGCTGCGCATCAACGAACGTGGAACACTCAACCTGCAGCACATGTACGTCACCGACAACGACCAGACCTCGTTCCTCGACTTCTACGTCATCCCGCTCGAAGAAGAGGAGGAAGACATGGACGCGTGAACCGGTGACCCCCAGTCGCTCTCTGAGAGGCGTGTACATACGGCAGAAGCCGACTATCAAATGCAGGGGCAGATCTGTCTCTCTTCCTTGGTGAACATGAGCCTGACAGTGTGGGGCGTAAGTTGTAGGAGATTGCCACACGCCGGCAAGCTGTGGTGGATCAGGCGGAGGACGATGAGGAAGACGAGGACGAGGACGAGGCGTTGATTTCGTCATCGGCGATGGTGACGCCTCCGCGCTTGTTGATTTCGGCGAGGAACCACTTCCGCGCCTTGACGTTGACCAGGCCGCTCACCTGCGACCACGTCAGGTTGGACTCCTTGAGCTCGTCCTTGCTCTCCTTCTCCACGTCCTTGCACACCCAGTCCACGAAAGAGCCTGTTTCGTGGGAGGCACACACGATCGCGTCAGCCTCTTCATCGCCAGCGCCATCATATCACCACCGCACGCACGCACGAAACGCGGCGTACCAATCTTCTGCAGGTCCAGCGTGGCGTCCTTCTCCTCCTCTGTGTTTCCTCTCCTGCACACCTCTTCCCAGCCCTGCGCGAGGCGAAGAAATGTGGGTAAGAATGGGATACGCTCCGCAGTGGCGGGGGGGAGGAGCATGGGCGGACCTGTCGCAGCCTTGGCTCGGTGACGAACATCTCCATGAAGGCTTCGGCGCTGTCCACCACCTCGGGGGCGATATGTACACTCTTCTTGGAGCTGACCATGGTGTGAGTGGGTCCCTTGGTCTTGAACACCAGCTCGCGGAACGTGTCCAACTGCGCAACGAATAGACGAGACGTCGGTAAAGTTCGACCTTTGACCAGAGCGTCGCGGTGCGCGCGTTGACGGTGAAGGTGAAGTGGGGTGGGGGTAGGGGGGCAGTACCGGCATAGTCCCGTCGGGGGCGTCAAGCCCCACGGGGTACCACACGACGCCCTCTCCCGTGCCGGTGACCCCGAACGTTTCCTTGACCCACGGGTCCTCGGTGTCCACGGCCTCGACCAGCTTGTTCATCTCGTCCACCTGGTCACACGAGACTTGTTAGGAGCGCGCACTCAAACCGCGTGAGGGAAAGGCGGCGCGACAGTGGCCTGAGCGAGAACGGCCGGCGGTGCCGTACCCTAGGGAGGAGCTGCTCCTTGTCGCTGAACACGAGAGGGACCTCTTCGGTGACCCAGGGAATCACGATCATCCCCTGTGGCCTCGGCTTCTTGTCGATGTCTGCGATTGTGTGCGCGAAGGGAAGTGAGCGAGCGCCAAAGCAGTTGGGCCGAGTGGGTTGGAGGGGGTACTAGCGTTGAGGAGCTCCTCCAGCTTGTCGGGAGACGTGATGAGCTTGGTCTTATCGAGCAGGATGGCGAAGACGGCAAAGAGGCGCTTGTCGAGCTTACAGATCGCCGCTCCCTTCATGATGCCTTTGATCACCAAGCCAACGGTGTGTGAGTGAAAGAGAAGAAGAAGAAGAAGAACTGCAAGAGATTCAATGAGTGCAGGAGTGCGGGTGTGTAACCTTTGCCGCACCACTCGCCGTAGACGGTGAGGGCGCGATAGCCGCCGTTGCGGCGGTAGAGCGACCTGAAGAAGTCCTTGGCCTCCTTCCCCAGCGCCCAGGCGGCAAAGCCGTGATGGTCGGCCTCCTTGGTCAGGAAGGTGTTGCGGCTGCCCAACCACGACGGCAAGGCAGTGTGAACACCGCACATCACACACACCACCACCACCACACGACACATGACACAGCGCGCGCGCACACACAACAACAACAACAACAAAGAGCGCTCACCTCTGAACGTAGATTTCGTTTCCGCTGTATTGGATGGTGACGGCGACGTTGGTGCCGTGGAGCTTGATCTTGCCCCGGTAGGCCACCGGCTCCTTCTTTTCGATCTGCGCCGTGCGCACGTTGTGGAACAGTCCGATGTCGTACCACGTGTAGAACGTGCCTATGGTCACATCCGAGCGGTGTCCAGCCCAGCCAACCCGCGACAGTGTCAGCCGAATCCATGTTTCAACGAACACACATGCACGCACGCACACACTACATCCGCACCTTTGGGTCGCTTGGCCTTCTTTTTCTTTTTCTCCTCCTCCTCTGCGCGGACGAGACGTGGGGCGCGGGTGGTGAGCAGCCGAACGTGGAAAAGAGTCCAAAAAGCGAAGCTGTGGAGGGCACCTTTGAGGTACGGGTACAGGTCGGGCAGATTCTTGATGAGCCACGGCTTGCACTTGTTGAAGACCTTCTTGCTGTTGAACTCGCAGAACTCGGGCGGCAGGCCACACACTGCACACGAGGTGAGTCAAGATGTGGACAGCACTCGGTTGTTGTGTCACAAGCCACTCGGTTGTGCACTGACTGCGCGCACGTACTGGGGCAGTAGAGAATCTGTTGCCCCGACTGAAGGAATTGTACGGACTCCTCCCCCTCATCAAGTTCCTCCTCCTCATCTTCGATTTCCTTGCTGGCTGCGCCCTCCTTCTCCATGACTGAATCTCCAAGCTCCATCAGGCAAACGTTTTGGCAACGCTTGATCAGAAATCTGGCCTTGATTTGATCCAGAAAATAAAAAGAAAAAAATCAGCCTGCATACCACGCATTCATTCTCGAAGGTGCGTGAAGAAAAGAAGGGGAAAACAGTTGAGCCAATTAGGATTGCGTGGCTGGTCCGGAAATCAAACATCGAGATCTTTGATTGTTCAATGGCCGGAAATGTGTTTGTGAAGAAAAGCGGGTGCGCTGTCTGGAAGCCGTTGGGAAAAGGTTTTGTGTAGACACCAACGTATTTTTCTATTTTCTTTTGCCCCTCGCACCACCCAGCGTATTGCCTAGAGGAGAGCATCTACCGACTGTCTGAGGCCTCGTAGGCTCAATCGAACACTGCCCTAGGCTCTCTCCAACGCTCGGCTCGCGCTACATCTCGCGTTCGTTGCTCCACGAGTCGACTCAAGGAGACACCAGAGGCCTCGAGTTCTCAAGGGTTAAATAATCCATCCTCCCTAACGAGAAAACAAGGGAAATCAACGAGCGACACAAAATCAATTCGCAACTCGCGACTATGTCCGAAACTACCGCCCAGGCCCTCGATCTCAACGTCACAACAGCCCCGGCTCTTCCGATCGCACCACCGCCCGTGGTGGCCGCGCAGCCGGTTCCCGTGACCGCGGAATCGCCCGTCGTGACCCCCAAGAAGAGGGGCAGGCCGAGGAAGGCCCCCGTGCCCGAAGGCGAGACCCCACCCAAGAGGCGACGCGGCCGCCCGAGGAAATCGGAGACCGAGGCCAAGCTCGCTGCCGAGAATGCGGCCGCCATTGCCGCAGGGCTCACGCCTGGTGCCGCACCTGCTGCATCGCCGGCCGGCGAGACGCCCAAGAAGAAGCGAGGCCGTCCGAAGAAGGAGCCCGGATCCGAGGGTCCCCCCAAGAAGCGCGGCAGGCCCAGGAAGGTGAGGGAGG
>CACVKS010001101.1:0-11915 GCA_902749335.1 Acanthamoeba triangularis
GCCAGGAGGGCCAGGCCGACCACCCACGCCGCTGCCCGCAGCACCGCGCGTCGCCTCTGGCGTCGTCGGGCGGCCTCGTTGGCTTGCATGCAAACGAACGGATCGTTGGCCGAAGATGAAGATGGCCACGAAGGGGCGGGTGGTGTTGTGGGCAGGGGCGCGTAGGAGGAGGTAGTAGGAGGAGAGTTGGAAAAGAGGCAGGTCAGCAAGACCTGCACGCGCAGCTTCTTCACCTCTGCAAAAAGTCCAACGTCGAGATTGGAATGGATGGGGAAAAGGGATTTGGTGAGGTGGAGAGCTGTAAAAAAAGAGAAATGATTCAAAAAATAATAAATAAATAAATAAATAAATGACCTTCACGAAGGGAGGCGGTACCGTGACGCCACAGCAGGTTGGCGTCGTCTGGTTCGTGACTGGGCATGATGCCCAGCCGCTTTTGTTTCCTCTTCCTGTGTCGTTCGCGTAGCACCAGGTGGTCCATTTTCTTTGTTTCAGTGTGGCACCCTCTTGAGGCTGGTGTGTTGAGAGAGCGATGGTTTGTTGTTGGAAGAGAAGAGGGCAGGAGTCGCTTTGTGTCAACTTGCAGGGTGCCTTCCGCGTCGTTGCTGTGTCAAGCGGCGCCCAGCAAAATCCCAACCCATCGCCAACGTGCGGAATTCAGGCGAGAAAGTCAGCACACACCGCCCTTACCGCGCACTGACCGACCACAGAGTGTGTTGCATGGTGTGGTTCCACGCCGCAGTTGTGGTACAGTGGATAAATGGACAACCCCTCACTGCGGGTTGGGCCATTAAAGGTAAGTGGAGTGACCATTTGCTCGCTAAATAGAATATTAAAAAAAAGTAAAAATAAAAGTAAAATAAATATTATATTACCGTTGACGTGTGGATGTGATCAGAGGAAGACGGGCGGGATGAAGAAGTAGGAGGCTACGACCAGCAAGACCAGGCCAATGAGGTTGGCCAGCAGACCGGCCCTCGCCATGTCCGTCACCTGGTGCGAGTGTCGTTGCCCAACGCCACGTCAGCTCGTACGGCACACGCAACGCACGCGAAAGGAAAGAAGGAGAGGCCGTACCTTGAGTTGTTGGGAGGCAAAGATGATGGCGTTGGGCGGTGTGGCCACGGGAAGCATGAACGCGTACGAACATGAGATCGTGGCCGGAATCATCAGCAGCAGCGGGTTCTGCTCGATCGACACCGCGATCACTGCAACACACAATAACGCCCCGTGTTAGGATGCAAGTGTGTGCGTGTGCGGGGTGTGGTGTGTGTTGTGTGTGCGGTAATGCGCGTGTGCGAGGATGTACGTGTGCGGTGGTGCAGCGCGTGTGTGCATGTGCGGGTTTTGAGCGGGGTACCGGCCAAGATGGGGAGAAGCATGCTGGCCGTGGCAGAGTTGGAGGTGAGCTCGGTGATCCCGACGGTGAAGAAGCAGATAATGAAGAGCATCAAGAACACCGGCACCTAATAAGAATTGAATGGCATTGTTAGCATTCACAACCAGACCAGGCGTGCCACTGCGTTGCGCCCGCCACCAGGGCACTGCCAGGTGAAGCGGACTGGCGAGCGAACCTGTTGCAGCACTTGCAGCTTTTGTGCCAGGTAGAGCGAGAGGCCGCTGCTCGAGATGCCGCGCGCCAAGGCGAACCCACCGCCGATCAAAATGATCACATCCCTGCGCTCGCAGAAGAGACGCGCGGGTGAGCCGATTTGTAATCGCACAGCCATGCATGCGCGCAGAGGTGGTGGTGGCACCAGGGCAATTTGGTGCATTGCTGCCAGTCGAGGATGTTGCGAGTGGGATCCTGCCGCGAGGGGATGAAGAACAGCACGATCGCCGCCGCTGCGATGTCGAGAATCAGAGACGAAGAGTGTTATGGACCAACACTAATGTGTGGCGGGTTAAGGTGGCGGCGGGGTGGGTGGGTTACCCATGGAAACGGTCCCGTCGGATATGTAGTTGGACGGATGGGAGAAGAGCTGCTGCCAGCCTGGAATCCCCAGGTCGGAAATCCCCTTGCGACTGAACCTGTCCGCACAAGAGGTGGTGTGAGCCCCACAAGGTCTGGAATTCTTGGAATGAAATGAAAGATGGAATGTGTGCGGGTCAGAATGGGAAGGGAGTCGAGGCACCATAGGAGGGCGAGACCCACAAAGTCGACGAGGATGACCTTTTGCGGGAAGCTCATTGGGCCCATGCGGTGGTAGGCCTCCTTGAGCTGTCGGGTGTCGACCTTGATGTAGTGCGCCTGATCCGCCGGCGGACAATATAAATAGACAAAACACAAAAAGAGCAGTGCCTGCACGACACGCACGACACACAGGAGTAAGGATGGCCACAAGGCCCACTACGCATTGAGCCGGAAAGAGGCAAAGGAGTGTATATACCACGAAGAGGGCGGCGAGAGGGAAGCCAAAGATCATCCAGTTGAAGAAGGAGATGACGTCGGCCATCTCCGGGAAGAGCAGACCCACTTGCCGCAACAGAATCAGATTGGGGTTGGTTCCTGTCATGAAGAGCCCAACAGCACGCCACCCACACGCGCACCAGGATTTTAGATTCGTGAACTTGGGCTTACGGGGCAGTTATCAGTACCGATTATGGTGGCCGTGCCGCCTATCGAGGCCGAATAGGCAATACCCAAGAGCAGACCTGTGGGTGGGGTGGTTGGTTGCTGTCTTCATTGACGAGTGCCAGGTGCGAGGTGTGGTCGAATCGATTGGCGCTCTGGTGCTTTTACCTTTGGTGTAGGTGTGGATGACCTGCTGTCGCTGCTTGGCCTGGGCCGGGGTGTCGAGATAGCGGCTGTCGACCATGAGCTGCGATCGGCCAGTCGGCCCGCCGGCGCCGCCATCGCTGCTGTCCTCGTAGTCGACGATCGATGCCAGGTTGCCCAGTTGATCACCGCTTGTCTCGCGCTCCCCGCTGCTCGTGTAGTTCCGCTCGAGAGTGTAGAAAGTGTGGTTATTCCTGAGCAACATGACTCAACAAAGTGAGCGGTTGAGACCATCAAAAACTCAGGAGTGATGGTGGCGGTGTACCGTTCGAGAAGTTGTGTGGACTCGGCCGTGGCCTCCTTGATCTGATGCAGAATGGCCAGAGCAATCGGCACCTGCATTGGCAGACCCAGCGTGGACCTCAGCACTGTTCTTTTTCCACCAACGCACGCGTACAATGGAACGTACCATGAGCGAGGTGGTGGCCGAGTTGTTCAGCCACATGGACAGGAACGCCGTCATCGCCATGAACCCTACGACCGCATGAAAACAAGTCTAAGTACTCTCATGTCGCATCACGCGCGAAGAAGGCCCAAGAAGGTGAGAATGGGCCGCACCGCCAAGGATCACGCGCGGCTTCTCGCCCAGATAGAGGATGAACTTGAGCGCAATCCTTCGGTGCAAGTCCCACTCCTCCATCGCCAGAGCTACCTGCACACGCGTGAATGGGAAGGGGGCAGCAGATGTGAGTGTTGCGGTTCTGGTATGCGAAGAAGCTTGAGCGATTGGCAGCAGGAGAACTCTAGCGTACGAAGAAGGAGCCGAGGAGAAGAAAGAGGGTGTCGTTGAAGTAGTTGGTGGAGACGACTTCGGCCGAGAGGATGCCCAAGACGGGGAAGAGCGCCAGTGGTAGGAGAGCGGTCACAGCCAGCGGCAGCGCTTCCGTTATCCAATATCCGGCTACCCAGCAATCATGAGTGTAAGCTACCAACGACACACGACACGACCAACGACACGGCACGGACATGACAAGATGGAGTGGCTACCCATGAGAAGAATGACGAAGGTGATGCGGCACATGACGCCGGTGAAGGCCGGCGAGTGGAGCCCCAGCAGCTCGACCCACAGCGGCGGCGAGGCGATAAGGAGAATTGCCACCCGCACCACCCACGCATGCGCTCGCCACCAAAGCACCCACCGGGGCGGACGCACGGCGCGATCCTCGTGCGACGACGGGTCATCGTCCCCGTCGTACTCTGCCGGCGGTGCAAGCACTGCGCGCGACATCGTTTGCCTGAATACGAGAATGATAAAAAATTATTGTGATGAACAAATGAGACGTCTCATCTTGTGGGGCAGAAACGTTGATAGGGTGCAACGTGGATATATATATATAGGTTTCACAGATTTAAAATCAATCAAAATTCAATGCGAATCGCAGTGCAGTACCTTGAGGTTAGAGAAGGGCGAGAGCAATCTGGGTCCTGCTGCTTGCCACTTCTCTTGTCATGCGTCTTGGTCTTTGGGAGTTTGATTTGTTTGCCGTATTTTTGTATTATTATGATTATTTTTTCCCCTTTCTGCCTCAAGCGGTAGCCAAGGGTAGGGATGAATTATTCAATAATTATATAATTATATAATTATATCGCTTACATGTTATATTTGGTGTACGAGTACATCTGGGCACGCATTGCAGCGTGCGTACATAAATAAATAAATAAATAATAGTCTCGGGACGCGAAGATTGTACAATTGCCCCCATCCGATCACCGGTTATCGTCCTCTCAGGAGGAGAGGAAGTTGTTGAGTCGGTCCATGATGACGCCTCGCTCTTTGTCCTTCTTCTTGGTCTTATCCTTCGACGGTCGTTTCACTCGCTTGCTCTTCGTTCGCTTCTCCTTCTCTTTCGTCTCCTCCTTCTCGTGATGGCCCTTCGCCTTGGTCTCTGATGGGTGGAGCGGCACGGGAGCCGACGAGATGAGATGCGAGACGGCAGAGGGTGGAGAGGGCGAGGGTGTGGAGGCCACGAGCGAGGCGGAGGGCATCTTCTGAAACTTTTTATCCTCCTTCTCGAGCAGCGTGATGAGGTTGCGCATCTCCTCGACGTAGTTGAGCGCATCGGCGAGGTCCTCCTTCAACTGCACCACGCCGAGCTCGGTCCATCTCGTCTTCTTGTACTCGCCCATGTTCGTGCGCAGGTAGAAATGCGCGTCCATTCGATCCATCACGAAGCTGCGACTCCTTATCTTGCTCCATCCTGGGGACGAGGGTACGTTGGGCCTCGTCTCTTCCATTCTCTCTGTGATAATTGAATCTCCTCCCTCCACTACTACCGCCAAAATCGTTGTGTCTAATCTAGGTATGTCCTCACTTCCTTCCGCCAAGAGGGCTTCAAGCCAAAGGTGAAGAGGCGCCTCGAGAAGTGTACCGCGCGAGATCGAGAGTGCTTGTTGTTCAATTCAGACCAACGTTGTCTGAACCGTTGGCGTAGCGGGACCTCAGAATTCAAATGCCGTGCAACCGCAGACCACCACACAGGGATTTGTCGGTGCCCAATGAGCGCGCCACCCGGTCGTTGTCCGCACGTGCAGTGCGAGGAAGAGAAGGAGAGGGTGGAGCTGCCTCTGGATTTTTTCCTGAAGACTCTTTTTCTTGGTTTGGTTTGGAGTGTACACTACACAACTAAAACAGAGGCAGCTCCTTGTGTCGGGCGCTGCGAGATCATCAACGTAAGTCAATAAATTGGTGATACACGCAGCAAACAGCTATAGCAAGGCAACGTACTCAAGGCCAAAGTCGAGGACGTAGCAGAGCATGGCCACTGAAGCCAGACCGACAGCAGAGAGGAAGTGCCAGATATCTGGGGACGCTCAAGTGGTCAGCGGTGGTAAGGAAAAGAGAACTGATCATGCCATCAACGGTGTGGTACCATGGTAATCGAAGAAGTTGAAGAGGACACAGGGCTTGTTGAGCAGCTTGGACTCGGCGGGCGTAAGAAACTTGTCGGTGACCCCCAGCTGGAAGAAGTACAGCGCCGTGCCCTGCCAATGATTCCAACAACTGTTAGTACCGTGCAGCGCTGGAAAAGATCGGATAGGGTACCCAGGTGGAGATGGAGACGACGACCAGAAGCCACACGAACAGGTGGACCCGCTCTCGATGCAGCATCTTCATCAGGGCGTAGAAGGTCATGTAGAGAAACGTGTTGATCATCACAATGGCTCTGCGGCATTGTCAAGAAGATAGCGTGAGTGAAGCTTCCGCGCAGCACACCATGACGTTCACGATACGCAAAGGTGAAGCAATGTATAAGGCGTACAGCATGTAGTTGGGGACCGACTCGGCCTTGTTGGTGGTGATCGAGTCCACTGCGGCGTAGATCAGTGTCCCAAGCGACAACGCATTCACGAACAGGATTCCTATCAATCGACCCTGGAATCACATACGTTGAACATTCAACTCAGCCGATGGAGAGAGAGAGAGAGAGAGAGAGAGAAACGTACGGGCTCGGTGGGTGGCCACGGGTGGGTGAGATTGTAGATCACGGTACGGACCGGCAGCCGCTTGTGATAGTAGAAATGAATATCGCCAAGCAAGCCCGCAATGATGAGTACCGTGAAGGTGAACGTCCACACACTATGTGTGCCACGCGAACGAATTGTAAGTACACTTAGTGTCGCGTGCGGGTGCTGCTTTGTATTGTGACGTACATTTCAACGTAGATGTCGGTAAGGGCGAGGAAGGAGATGAGGATGAGCAAGGCAAAGAAGACAAACGCGCGCACAGCACCCGGGGCAGTGGTCGGGTGCCGCTTTTGGAATACTGTAATGAACATGAGACCAGTTCCAATGACCATGAATGTAGTATCGAACTGCAGCACAAAAGAAACGTTTAGTTTATAAACTCCTGCATGTGAGCGTATGCGGTCGTGCGTGTGCGTGTGCAGTGATGCGTGTACCTGGTAGTTGACTTTAGATGGACAGATATGATAGAGACTGGAGAAGAGGCCCTCCCAGACCATGGCGAGAGCTATACAATAGTACAGGGACCGGTCCTTGTGCAACCCGTGACTGTTGGAGGAGAGGAAGGCAAAACACTCAACCACGGTCGCTTCGCCACACAACGTGGAAAGTGCAAGAGACAGCAACGTACACTTCGGTCTTGTTTCGCTTCCGGGCTATATAAATGAACAGACCGAAGAGCGCACCGCCCACCACATAGCCGACGTTGCTGAAGACTGCACCGAGCACATACGATCACCAGTCAGACTTGCCATATTGCAGGAGTCAGCCAGCAGGGTAAAGCCGTACTGTTGTTGAATGCTTCGAAGCCCAGAAAGTAATGCGCGCATTTGAAGTTGAAGTAGCACTCAAGTCCGCTCGCGTTGTGCTTGTACTGGAAGAATACGAACTGTGCCGAGGGCAGCGCATAAAAGATGCCCACCAGCACCAACAGCTTGTAGTACTGTGCCCCCACCAGTCAGCGCTTCAGGAAACAGACCACAAATGGGCGAAAAGAAATAACATTGGCCTCAAAAAAGAGAATAAATAAAAAGAGGGATAACCACGCGTTGATTAACTCCTGATCAAAAGGAGATCGTACGGTTTTCAGGTAGACCACTCGTGGCTTGCGCTGTAGCTTCTGTTGCTTGTAGACGATCACGTCTTCTACTTTCCCTGGGACTGTGGTGAGGTCCTTCAGGATCTTAATGGCCTTTCGTCGCCCGCTGCCAGTGGCATCGTCCTCTTCATGTGCCGCACCCTCCTCCACGTCCCTCGTTCGCGTGGTGTTGATCGAAGTTGAGGTGGAGCTTGAAGAGGTCACCCCGTAACCGGCCGTGTGGCTGTGCACCAGGGCAACTGCCTCTGCCCGCGCCTCCACCGCCTGCACGTACTCCCAATCCTCATCGTCGATGCCTACCTCCTCCTGCGACCCACCATAGCTTGCAGGCAGCACCGGCCTGCTGCCGTCCTCCATCTTGCGCACAACTCTTGGCCTATGTGGTTGTGGCTTGTCTCGCAACTCGCCCACCTTAGTCCCAAGAATCCCAAATATGCGGTGCCATCTAACCCGATCGTGTTTGGAAGGTCTTGCAGTCAAGCGAACGAGCGACGGAGCATTCTTTTGAAACGTCTTGGTCGTGTTCTGCGTCTCGGTGTTCTGGGCGTGAAAGGCCTGCAATGGCCACTGGGTAAGTGTGGGGTGGGCCAACTAGCTCTCATTGGCGAAGTCCTTCACCAATGAGAGTTGGATCTGCTCCATGAACTGTGCCTCACCAAGCAGGAGAACCCTAGCAAACCTCTTGCTATGGGGGCCTGGGCGTGAGAAGTAGGTCAGCAACTATCTTGCCTCTTCAAGCTTATGGAAGGCACTCGGCAAGCAAGCTGTGCGAAACGAGCACAAAAGAAAGCAAAAGAAATTAAAACAGAGACGGAAAGTGAAATTCGCACAGGGCACAACAAGAACAAGACCCGGGCGAAGATGGCAGAGCAGGAGGGAGTTGCTCAAGCGATTATGGAGGAAGATGGAGAAGCCCTCATGCCTGTGCCAGAGGTGCCCGAAGCAGCAGCCGATGAGGAGACGTGGCAGGCGCTGCTCGACGATCAAGACGAGGAGGAAGATGAAGAGGAGAAGGCTGGAAAGGATGACGACTACTGCCCGGCTAACGAAGATGAAGAAGAGGAGGAGGAAGGTGTAGAAGATCTCGACTTTGAAGCCGAGAAGGAGGAGCAGGAGAGAGGCGAAGAGGAAGAGGAGCCGTTCAATTCGGAAGATGACGATCTGCTCGACGATGACCTTGAGGGGCGCAGGCACAAGAAGGGGAAGAAGGGCACAATCTCGCCTGAATTAGCTTCAACGCCATTGACGTCTGCAGGCACCACCTACTCGCCGTCTTCCTTAGCCGCCGAGATCTTCTCCGTGACGATCAAGAAGAAGATGGGCGGCCCTACGTGCGATCCCGACTTCGCGGTGCCGAAGAGGGGCAAGCGCAAGTCCAACGGCTCGTCGGCCGCAACGAAGAAGCAGCCCGTCAAGAAGCGCAAGGGAGGCTGGGGTCCATCGTCGCCCAACGGCAGCGGTGGCAGCTACAGTTCGTCGGCCACGTACTCGAAGCGCTCCGCCAACAAGCAGGCCATCGATCTCATGCACCGATCCGTCACCGCCATCCCCATGTCGTCGGTGCCCGTCATCTTTGCTCGCGTGCTCAAGACCCTGCCGCCCTCTGACTACGACATCTACGAGATCCAGAACCTCATCGTGACCTATGCGCTCGACGAGGCCAGGTACTCTGGCGCCGCCGCCGCCGCCGCTGCCAGCAGCGCCGTCGGCACTGGCGAGCCCAGCGAGGTCAGCAACGACAACGCTACCAACACAGACTCGAGCACCAGTATCGGCACCGCTGTCGAGGGTAGCGAGATCGTCAGCGGCAGCGGCATCAGCATCAGCATCAGCGACAGCACCGTCTCTACCGCCGCTGCCGGCGATGACGGCAGCAGCGGGACCCCATCGGCCACCACCACAACCGAAGCCACCACCACGACCGAGACCGTCACCAACAACGCCAGCGGCAACGCTATCAACGATGGCATCATGGAAAGCGGCGACGCTGGCACCGGCACCGGCACCGGCACTATCACCGGCGAAGTGAGTGATGCAGGCGTGGAAGTGGGCACCTACAGTGAGGAGGAGATCGAGGAGCGAATCTACCAGGACGTGATGCGGATGGTGACGACCGATAAGAAGTTCCTTCACCGACACGTGCCGATCGGCCACAGCTCGTTCAGCCACGTCCAGACCGATGCGGCCATGCTCAAGAAATACGAGGCCTTCCTCAACTCGCCCGACGAGCGAAGCAAGCGACGCGACTACCTCAGCGAGGGCGGCAGTGCGCGACACGGCTGGACGGAGGAGGAACTCGAACTGTAAGTACCTGCACGTCCGATTGCTCTTGTTGCGCCAGTTTGTCTCACCGCACGACACGCACGCACCGCACACACCGGGTTCTAGGTATGCAGAGGCGATCGACCGCAGCAAAGGCAACATTCGCTTGGCGGCGAAGATTGCGGGCACAGGCCTGGATCGGATGCACTACTTCCTGTTCTTCTACAAGCGCATCCTGTCCGAGCGAATCGCTGCCGCCGGTCACTAACCGCCGACAGCGCTGGCGCCAACGCGTTGTTCAAGTTTCGTGTTGATGTACATACAAACAGGCCACCAAGGCCTTGGGTTTTATTCTTTTTCTTGATCTTTTCTTCGAGCTCGCACGACACGAAACACATTCAAAATGAGCACCACCGTGGCCGCCCCTCCCGCCCTTTCGCAGTTGCTTCCTCTTGGTGCGTGCCTTTAGATCGAATCAAGATCGAACGTTTGGCCATTTCTCCAATTGCATACCAATTCGATCTAAATTTCATCTTATCGCAGAGCTCATCGATGAGTGCATCGGCTCGAAGCTGTGGATCATCATGAAGGGGGACAAGGAAATCGTTGGCACTCTCCGCGGCTTCGATGACTTTGTTAGTGCGTTTGCCTCGATCCCTTTGCCGATTTAACTGAGATTATCTTTTACTGAATGGTATTGCTACCTTGGTTCGTTGCAGACATGGTGCTTGAGGACGTTGTAGAGTAGTACGTGTGCACTCTCTAACCCTCAAGTCCTTTGCTGCCTGTGGCATGCGTGGCCTTGTGGTGGCTTTCACATAGTCTGCACTCGCTCCCTCATGAAGCTCACGCCAAACACGTGCTGCACTTTGGCGCCATCAGTGAGAACACGCCTAACGGCATCAAGGAGATCCATCAGGACATGATCCTCCTCAACGGCAACAACGTCTGCCTCGTACGCACCTCTCACCCTTTCTTCATGCTCCTCGATCGAGGAGCTCTGTGTGCCGCATCGTGTCGTTGACCGTGTGCCCCCTTTCCTCTTAGATGGTTCCCGGTGGACCTGAGGGAGTGGAGGAGACCGAAGAGGGCGGTGAGATGGTGGCGGCAGACGACATGGCCTCGCCCACCGAGTACGCCGTCCGAGAACCACTCTATGCTACTTCTTGTTGCTTACCTCCTTTTCTCTGGCAGGATGCACGGAGAGGACCACTAAACCCACTCACACACAGAAGACAATATAAAACCAATAGAAATCTCTATCCCTCAATGTGGTCGTGTTCATGTTGGGCACGTGTGGTTGCAGGTGGTAGGTATGTTTTACCGACCACTGACCCCTTCCTTGGCTGTTTCTTTGCGGCCGGAAATTGGCGAGGCCTCTTCTCCACCGCCGCCGTTGTCGCGGCTTCTACTGGAACTCCGCTCCAGCCACTCGGTCTCCCCTGCTGCTCCTGCTCCTCCCTCCTACCCCATTTCCTCTAACACCCTTTCGATGCCTCCAAGCCCTGTCTCGCCACTGCACATCATCATTCGCACCAACACCACACCCACGAACACGACACGACACGCGCGATGACCAAGGTGCAGACACCACTACGCAGCGGACCCGAATGGGAAGACTTTGTGTGGCTAGAGGGCCCGCGCAAGCGGCCATCAGCGGTCGCCCCCCGCCCCACGCAGCCCAACGGGCGCTTCGCCACTCTTCCGCCCGAGCTGCTGCTGGGCGTGTTTGAGCACTTGGGCGTGGGCGAGCTGGCCAGGGCGGCCTTGGTATGTCGCGCCTGGTGGGCCGTCTCGGCCGACCGTACCCTGTGGCGCAACCTCTTCCTCGTACGTGGGGCTGCCCCCCCCCCGCAAATTGCCCTATCTCAGCTCCCCACTCTTACCTGCGCTCCTCATCACCAGGAAGCCAAGCGCACCAGAAAGCTTGAGCGGAGCAACACATGCAACATCTACGCCATCGAACATCCGGCCTGCGACGGGTCCGACTGCACCCAGTGCCTCTCCTCTCGCTGTGGCTCGCCCCAGGTACCACCCCACGCGCGTCGGGTAAATGGGCGGTTTAGTTTGGCATTCTGACGCGACCCGTTGGTGCGGTGCAGTGCGGTGCAAGTAAAGGAAAGAAAGAGAGGCGAGCGGGGGGCGAGGCGGTACTGCAGGACTGGCGGGAACGTTACAAGGCGACGTTCTACTTCCGCAAGGGATCGCTCCTGGCCCAGGGCGACCGCAAGAAGAACGAGATCATCGTCCGCCTCGACACCTCCCACTTCGTCGCCGGCACGCCCTCCCTCGCCCTCACCGGCGAGGTAAGCC
>CACVKS010001102.1:0-11905 GCA_902749335.1 Acanthamoeba triangularis
TGTGTCGTGTGTCGTGTGTCGTGTGTCGTGTGTCGTGTGTCGTGTGTCGTGTGTCGTGTGTCGTGTGTCGTGTGTGTACCGCTCATAGTCGTTGAACATGGAGACGAGCATTTCGAAGGCTTCGTCCTTGGCCGAGGCGACGGCGGAGATGGGCGACGACGAGGGAGATGGCGATCGCGGAGGCGACGAGAACGAAGACGAAAGCGAAGGCGATGGCGCAAAGTCGACAAACTGTACAGGCGACGACGGCCCCATGCCGCCGCCGCCACCAAAGCTGAGGAATCCGCCGGCCGGCGACGCGAACCCGCCGTAGTAGTGACCGCCGCCACCAACGCCGCCGTTGAGTTCGTCGGCGTCGTAGGCGTCGTCGTCGGCGTCGTCGTCCAGCGACAGGCCGCCCATCGTCATCATGAGGCCGTCGGGGTCGTCGCCGAGGAGGGCCGACACCATGGACTCGGTGTGGCGGCGCATCTCCTCCTCGTCGTCCTCCCTCTCGTCGTTGACGAGCTCGTCGTCGTCGGCGGTGAGGTTGCTCACCCCAAAGTACCCCGCCGGGTAGGACGACGCGTCGGCGGCCTCGTCGACTTCGGCCGCCGCTGCCAGGGACGTTGAGGCCGAGCGACCGCGCGCCGACTGGCCGATGGCGCCCGCCGACGGCGGCACCTTGGGCGGCGCGATGGCCTGAACACACGCGTGTGTCGTGTCGTTGGTCGTGTCGTGTCGTTAGTTGTGTGCGCACGCACGCGTGTGTCGTGTGGCGCCACACGCACCTGCGGCTTGGCGGTTCTCCGCCGGGAGGAGGCGGTCTGCGTGGCGGTCGACGGCTGGCTGGCTGCGACGTGGGGTCCCGACGACGACAACGACGTTGCTGCTGCTGCTGCTGCTGTCCTTCTCGCGGCCGCCGCGCCCTTGGGTCGGTTGGCCCATCGCCGCATCAGCTGGTCGATGAACTCCTCCACCGCTCCCTCCTGACACGACACACACGTCAGCAACCATGCGTGTTGTGTGTTGTGCGCGTGTTGTGTGTCGTGTGTGTGCGGTGGTGTGTGCGCAGGCACCTGGTCGAGTGCGGCGGCGAGCAGGACTTCGCGGATGGCGTCGCGTGCGCCTTCGTCGTCGCTGGCTGCCGAGCCCGCCGAAGGCTCGCTCTGTAGGAAGCCCTCGAGGTAGCTCCCGTACACGCTCGCGTCCAGCCCGAACGTCGACTCGAGCTTCGCGTGCAGCCACTCCCGCACGTCCTCCTCCTGCTCTTGGTGCTGCTGCTCCACCACCTCGTGCAGCGCTTGGGCTTGGCCGGTCGCGGCGGCAGCGGCGGCGGCGGCGGCGGCTTTGTTGGCTGATGTAGCGGCTGGGCCACTGGGCGGTCGGCGGTTGGGCGAGCCTGAGCCAGACGAAGAGAGCTTGGACGCGTAGGAAGATGGAGAAGGAGAAGACGATGGAGAAGGCGAGGTGGATGGTGGGGCTGTGGCGCTGGTGCTGCTCTTTCTCTTGTTGTTGTTGATGGTGATGGCGTTGGTCGAGGTCATCGTTGACGCGGTGGCATTATGATTATGATTATGATTATGATTGTTACTCTTGCTGTTGCTGTTCCTGAAGGCATTCGACGATGATTGGCCCGCGCGAGGGTTGGCCTGGCCCCTCTGATTTTTCGTGGCGCCGCCAGCAGCCGTGGAGCGCATCGTTGATGACCAGTCTCTCGGCCGTTCTGGCAGTTGATAAATTATTTGGCTCCAGATGGATTTTTCTCTTCTCTCTCTTTCACTTTCTTGGCCTCTCGATGACGATGAAGAGCGAGGGTGGCCCCCCTACTCCAAGTGGGTTTCTGTGTCGCTCACTGGATGAACCGAGAGTTGAATGGAATGGCAAAGATGAATTCGTGAGGGACCCCTTTTTAGTCGACTCAATAAATAATAAAAGTCGTAAAAATGATAAATAAAATAAAACCAGAAAAATATATAATAAAAATAATACAAAAGAGAGATGGCGACGTCGCAACCCTCTTCCTCTTCCTCATCGTCTTCTGGCGCGTCGGGGACGTACAGCTACTATGAGACGTACCCGGTGGGGATGGTGCCAGGCCCGACGAGCGTGCCACAGCGCGTGCGCGATGCATTTGCGATCGACTACGCGAGCGCAGATCTCGAGCTCCCCTTCTTCGAGCTCTACGCGCACGTGCAGACCCGCCTCGCCGAGTTTCTGCACGTCCCCTCCTCTTCCTCTTCATCTCTGCCCTACGAGAACGATGTTATCATCCAAGTGGGCGAGGGCATGCTGGCCCTCTGGTCAGCCCTCAAGAGCACCGTCAAGGCGGGCGACCGAGTGCTCGCCATCTCCAACGGTGCCGCCATCCTCGCTACACGCACATTCAATTTATTTATTAATTTTCCGATTTGAATCGACTATCGATTCGTCGTTCGCTACTTGCCATCAGGTTGTTGATGATGGCGCGCTGTGTCGGCCACCACAGGTGTGTATGGCTCGGGCTTCGCGGAGATGGCCCGACAGATCGGGGCCGAGGTGCGCGTCGTGGAGTTCGAGTACAATCAGCCGCTGCACGACTTTGGCCGCATCGCCGAAGGTGCACTTCTTCACAATGGCCACTCCTACACCCGCGTTATCTCTCACACACACACCCTGACCCCTTCGACGCGTCCGTGTGCTGTGTAGTGGCCCGAAGCTTCAAGCCGCACCTCATCACCGCCGTACAGTGCGAAACGCCATCGGGTACTTGCCTCGTTGCCTCGAGCTCTCGCACACCACCACCGCCACCATCGTCACTCTATTGCATTCCTCGTTCGTGCTAGGGATGATGAACCGCATCGCGCCGCTCGGCCGCATCGCGCGCGACGTCGACGCGCTGCTCTACGTCGACTTTGTCTCGGCCGCGTTCGGCGCCGACGTCCGCGTGGACGAGTGGGGCATCGACCTGGGCCTCCTCGGCAGCCAGAAGGCACTCAGCTCCACCCCCTCGCTCAGCATCGTCACCGTGAGCCCGCGCGCCTGGCGCAAGATCGAGGCCGTGGCCTACGTCGGCTACGACGCGCTCCTGCCCTGGCGCGGCGCCCTCGCCCGGCGCTTCTTCCCCTACACTTTCGACTGGCACGCGCTCGCCGCGCTCGGCCGCGCGCTGGACGGCGTCGCCGAGGGGGGAGGCCTCGAGTCGCAGCTGGCGCGGCACAGCGCCGTCGCCGCCTACTGCCGCCGGCGCGTGAGCGAGATGGGACTAGAGCTCTACGTCAAGGGGCGCGAACCAACATCATCAACGCCACAAGAAGAAGGAGATGAACAAGAAGACGGTGATGATGATGGTGGTGTGGGCTTCGCGTCGACGGTCACGGCGATCTACGTGCCGCTGGGGCGCGGCGGCTTCGAGTCGTGGGCGGCGTTCGACGGCGCCCTGCGCGCGCGGGGCCTGGTGGTGGGCGGCAGCTACGGGCCGCTGCTCGAGGGCAAGGTCTTCCGGCTGGGCCACATGGGCAGCCAGGCCGACATGGCCCTCGTCACTCGCGCCCTCGACATCCTCCAGTCCGTCATCTCCGCCTCCGCGCCTTCACCCTCGTCTTGTTGAAGCAAATACAAGTAGTCTCAATCGGCAATGTCGACACAAACTTGAACTGACGTGTGCCGCCACCTTAATGTGCGTTGAGTGTGAACGAAATTTCGGCCGGCGAGTGGACGAAGTCTGGCGTGGGTGACCGACCGCCACCCCGACGGTTGGGGCTGGGTTCCACACGGAAGAGCAATCGCCCGTGTCGGGCCTGTCTTCGAAGCCTCGAGCGAGAAGTCGGGTGAGCGCGGCCGGTCCCACCACGAACTATAAAACCGCCCCCTCAACCTGAGTGTGGCATTCATTCACTCATCGTTTGCGCGCTACACGCAACACAACACACTACACAATACATTGCAGAGCGTAGCTTAGAGAAGAAGAAGAAGAAGGAAGATGGTGCTGGCAGAGAGCGTAGAGTCGTACCGAGATTCGCAGTCGGACATGCACCGGTGGATGATCCCCATCGTGGGCTTCCTCATGCTACTCCTCCTGAGCATCATCGCCGGCACGCTGGGCACACGCGGCACGCGCAGCTTCCGCCTTCTCAAGTACCTCCTGCTCTTCCACGTCTTGATCCAGATGGTACGCCGCCCACGCACACGCACACACCTCCAACCGCACACGCACACGTTCCCTGGAACTCGCGATCACTGAGTTAAAATCTGACCAATCACCCACTGCAGTTGTTCGCGGTGCTGTTGCTGGCCACGGCCCAATGGGAATGGGCGGTGCAACTGGGCCTCACCGCCATCTTCGGACTCTTCGCCGGCATCACCCTCGGCGTCGACTACCTCGCTGTGGTACATACCAATTGCCATTGTTTTTCCTTTTCACACTTAATGATCGGTTGCTAACCAACCAACCGCGTCCCCAACACCAATCACCAGTACGCGGTGGTCTGCGTGTTTAACCTGCTCGCCCTATTGGGCCGCCTGCCGTTCCTCGGGTTCGATCACAGCCTCTACGACCTGTACGACAGCCACCCGGCCCACTGCCACGAGTGGTTCAACCTGAGCCACCACCACGCCTCGAGCCTGTGCTACGGCTACGTCTCCTTCAGCCGCGTCCTGGCCTACCTCCTGGTGTGGCTCGTCGCCGCCCAGGCCTTCGTCTCCTACTACCTCTACAAGGAGAGGTCCCTCGAATGTACGACACGACACGACACGACACACACCGCAGTCGCACACGGCATTATTATGATGATGACGATGATGATGATGGTTGGCGCGTGCAGATGGATCGGTGACGGGCAGCGCGTCGACGAAGACGAGGGAATCCTACGGCACGCTCGCCAGCGAGGACTACGGCACCATCGGTTCCCAGTCCTAGACTATCGCTACGCGCCGCACACACCGCCGCACACACCACACGCACACGACACGAGAGAGAGAGAGAGAGAGAGAGACAGGAATCGCGAGAAGATATAAACAACAAACAAAAACATCGCTGTACAACTACTACGTGGCTGGGGGGTCTCAGTTGTTCTTCTTGCGGTAGTGGGTGACGGCCTGGGACGCGGCGAAGCCGAGGAGGGCGGAGAGCAGGAGGTAGAGGCACAGGGTGCGCATCTCGACCGTGATCAGGCTCGGCGCGCCCGAGGCCCCGCCGCGGGCCGCGCGCTCGCGCAGGAGGGCCAACCGCCGCTGTCGCTTGTGCTCGCGCTGGAGCCGCTGGTGGTGCACGAACTGCATGGCCTCCATCACCTCCGCGTGGCGACCGGCCTCGGTCCCCGCGCCGCCGCGGCCGTAGCCGTCGACGTCGACTTCGCTCTGGTCGGTGATGACGCGGAAGATGCAGTCTTCGAGCTCCTCGAGGTACTCCTCGTCGCCGTCCTCATCGGCGTCGTCGGGGTCGGGCCCCGCGTCGAGCCTGCCGGCGCCCACGCGCCCGACGCGCTTGGGGTCGTGCTTGGTGGAGAAGCGCTCCTGGCGCTTGACCTCCTCGCAGCCGGTGATCTGCTGGAGCAGCGTGGTGTAGTGTACGTTGGCCTCCTCGTACCGATACAGCGCGCGGGCCGTCTTGGCTGCACCCAACAAACTGTTGAATCTGCGCGCCAAGATATCGGGATTGGTCAGCAAAACAAAAATATGTTTTAAATAGTATAATATATATATATATATATAATGTAACATAATATTATGAAAATGAAGAGATAGGGGGGCGTACCGCAGGGGCTGCTGTTCCAGCGTCGCTTTGTAGGCGGCCAGCGCGTCGTCCAGCCGCCCAACCAGCACCAGCTTGTCCGCCAAATGCTCCCGCACGGGATAAATCACTGCAAAGAGCGTGAGCTTGACTCGCACCACACGTGCACCACACACTCACCACCGCACACGTGTGCGAGAGGTTGTGTTACCTGATGGCTTGACGGAGGGTTTGAAGTAGGAGTCCTCGATGTCAGCCATTCGCGTGAGTATGGCGATGGCCTCTTCCCGCCGGTCCTCGACCCACTCGTGGACGGCCTGCGCCACGCCCAGCTGCACGTCGACAGTAATGCGCCAGAGCACGCTCAGGTCCTGCTTGAGCTCCCGCTCGAGGCGCGGCGATGCCGACAGGTTGCGCATGAGGGCCAGGCTGTCGGCCACCTCGTGGCGAATGCTCCATAGGCGGTCGGCCCGGTCGGCCTCCCCCTCGGCCGGCCGGTCGAGCACCACCGGCAGATTGGAGAAGCCGAGCAGTCGCAGATAGACCTTGAACATGCTGGCCCAGTCGCCCACACTCGTTCCCTGCACCGCACACGCGGGTCGGCCACGACAGCACACACGGCACACACGGCACACACGGCACACGCACGATGTCTATGGGTGGAGGGCGTACGCCGTTGCGGAGGTCGGAGACGAGGGCGAGCGGAAACTGGTACTGGGCGAGCGCCTCCCAGTTGTGGGTCTCGGCGAGCGAGCGAGCGGTGGCGGCGATCAGCGAGTACACGCTGCCGTGCGTGAGGCTCGGAAAGATGTGCTCCGTGCGCACCACCTCCGCCACGAACGCCGCTGCCTTCCGGTCCTGACCTGCGCGTGTGCGGTGTAAGCCACACGTAACTCGCACACAACACATGCAACGCGCACACATTGAAGCGGTCGTGACTGGGCGGGGTACCGATTTGATGGTAGGAGTAGACGAGGTAGTCGAGGGAGTGGAGGTACTCGTCGTACATGCCGTCGGCCCGCCAGCCCGCCTTGCCCTCGCGCAGCTTCTTGGCAAAGAAGAGGCTCGAGACATTCATGGAATGCAGATCGCTGACGATCGCATTCCGCCATTGGCCCAACCGCACGAATATGTGGGCGGGCATGTGGAGCGCGTGTGCCACCAGCGGCGCTGCGAGCGCATACCTGACATTTTTATCGCGTGTCGCGTGTCGCGTGTCGCGCGTGAGTGGGGTGAAAGGGGGAAAGGCGCAACGTGGTGAATTTTTACCTCTTGGCGTAGGGAAGGGCCTTGTGTGCGAGCAGCGGGTAGTCGTAGGAATGGATCAAGTAGTGCAACGCGCCCGGATGGTACCTTGGTGACCACCAGCATGCGACCCGCAGGAAATACTGCATTTAAGGTATGATCGTTGCACAAGCGACGGTGTACAGTGTGGTAGTACCTTTCCTCGAGTAGCACGAGCTCCAGCATCTTACCGGCCTTCCGCTGGTTGTAGAAGACCGTCGCATCGCTGGCCGATTCCTCCTCTGGTGTGGGCGTGTGGGCGTGTGTGCGTGTGTAAGTGCGTTGAAAGCTCACGACAACAGGGTTAGTAGTCCACGATGATGGTGACGGCGGTGTTACCTGTGTCGAGACTGCGGTAGATCTTGCCGCCCTCGGCTTCGAGATTGATCAGACTCTTGGACTTGAGCGCCAGTGCGTAGAACACGATCGTCTCCGTATCCTTCGGGTACCTGTGCCCAAGCGCGGGCCGGGCAAGCTGATCAACAGGTTGCTCATCCGCCGCCGGAGGTGGGGCTTCATCAGTAAAATAGAGCAGCGTACCTCTGCCAGAGCCGCTCCATTCGCGCTTCCCACAGCAGAATCCGCTTGGCGTAGGGCAACCGCTCGTGCTCGGCAAAGAACCCTTCGAGTGCCTGGAAGCCAAAGTCGTGAAGACGCGCAGTCAGACTCACTCCTACATCGTGCGCCAGCTCAATACAGCACACGAGGAGCCGCACCCAAACGTGCCCCTTTTCGAGCTCGGTCACCTTGGGGTCGTGAAGCGTGGCCCGAGCATGCTGCAGGGCCGCGGCTCCGGCCCGCATCTCCTCGTCCGTGGGGTAGGACCACAGGGGCTGGAGGTAGGACATCGCCACGCCCCAGTGCCCCATCGTGCAGTTTGCCACCTGCAGATCACGACGCGAACGTCATGTCATTATCTATTTCAACGCATCGCTTGCATTGCTCCCATGCATTGGACGCACCTCATTTGCTAGCGACTGAAAGATCTCACGAGCCTTTGAAATGGAGATTTAAATCGTGAGATTTCTGAACGTAGAAGGGATTTTACACGTGAAAAATGGAGCTACTGGAGGGGTGAAGTACCTCTTCATACCAAAAGGAGTGTACGAGGGCGATGCCGTCGTTCAATCGCCGACGCTGGTCCGGTCCTCCGCAGGAGCTAACGAATTTAATCCGCCCGAAGGGTTCGTAAGATGAAAGCGTGGCAGATTTTGAAGACGATGTCAATGTGGACGTTGCAGAGTGTGAATGTGGGGAGGGAGAAGGAGAGGGAAAGGAAGATGTAGAAGCGATTTGCTGCTCTCGTTGCGTTCCATCCGAGCCGAGGAGAAAGATGGAAAAGAGGAGAAAAAGAGTGAAGAGACTGCTGCACCGCGCTGGGAACATGTCTGCTTCAGCAACAGCCAACGAGAGAGCCAAAAGAGCGAAAGAGTTGGTGGCGGAGACGAAGAGGAAGTGAAGGTTTCACCTTGGCACGTCCGCGGAGTGGTCGTGGCAGTTGTTGACATTGTTTAACCGGCCAATAGGCACGCAGGGCACAACCACCACAAGCACCGGAGAGAAAAGTGGCTTTAGTGGTACACTGTGTACACAAGTGGACATATGTTCGTGCGGCCACCACCTCGCAAGGTCAATTCAGCTCCTTGACCATGGTGAGTCGCCCGTCGTTGCCCACCTGGAGGTGGAGGAACGTGAAGTCGCCTCCTGAGCTGACCCCCGGGCTGCCCCGCCCACGCTTCCTCTTGCCCAGCGGGTCCGCGTGGGGGGCGTCTGGGTTGGGCGATGAGTGCGGCGAGGACTGCATCATCGCCGGTGAATGGTTGGTTGGGGTCCTGGACTCGGTCATGACCCACTGCGGGTGGAGCTTGTCGCCCCGGAGCGATGAGGGGAACGCGGATGAGGCCGAGGCCGAGGCCGACTGGGCGCCACTAACCGGTGACAGGAGCGACGGTGACGAGACCGAAGTGACGGCCTGCCTGAGCGAGGCCAGGCCTCTGGGTGAGGAGTTGGCCGGGCTTCCGCTGCCGTTGGTGTTGACGTTGGCAATGCCCATTTTCATGTTCTGGTGGCTGTTGTTTTGGTTGGGGTGCTGGCGCTGGCCGGACAGCAGGGATGGAGCCGAGTGCGAGATGGCGCCCTGGCCGAACGAGGTAAGCATGGCCGCCGGCGAAATGCCACGGCTCCCGCCTCGCGGGCTTGGGCTCGCCGCAGTATCTCCGGAGGAGGCGGTGCGGGTGATCGGTGCCGATGTGGGCTGGGAGCAAGGGTAGTAGAATGTCGTGACCGACGTTGGCTGAGTTCGGAAGGAGCCCCCTGAACCGTTCTGCGTCCAGCTGGCCCGCGCCGGCTGCTGATGGGTGATGCTTCCGCCCTGTGAGCGAGGTGGTGCGTTGAGCCAGTCCAAGGGAGAGGAGGAGCTGGACGACTCGGAGGAGGTTGGACCCCCGAACGGAATGCCGCTGGCGGAAGAAGTAGCGGAGGTCACCCTGGGCGAGCACATGGGCGAAGACTGCGGAGAGCCACCAACTGACTGATCGAGTGTGAACAGGATCGAGGAGATGGGGGGAAGGTTGGGCGGCTGAGCCACATCGCTCTCGTACATGCAGCCAGATTCCTCATCGTCCTCCTCGTTGTCGCTCTCGCGGCTGCCACCGTGAACTTCGTCGTCGTCAATCTGGATGTGAATGATCTCTTCTGGTGCAGACCTTTGACGAGGAGGTGCGGGGAGGTAGAGCTCGTAGGGGCTTTGCGGCCGATTATCGTTGAGGAGGAAGGGGATAGAGCTCTTGCTGTGCTGAGGGACCGGACGCGGTGATGTGTACGGGTCGATGCTCATATCGTTGCTTCGCGAGCGTTGGTTGGCATCTCGCTCGATACGTTGGAAAGGCATGGCCATCTTGAAGAAGATGATCCTGGGCGGGCGGGAGATGAGACTGGCAAAAACTGTTGTTGTGGTGAGGACAACAAGGTACCAGAAGAGTACTCCCTTTCCAAATGTGGAAAGAGCTTTCCATTTATCTGCAAAAGGTAATGGTCTCTTTCAAAAAAACGGATCGGTTACCTTCACAAAATTGACCGTCCGTGGGTACCTGGGGAGTATTCTAATGGAAAGAGCTTCTCTTTTCGTCTTAGACGACCTGATTGAATGGTGTAATGGTGCCACATACCAAAACATGGAGAGGCACACTTGTTAGGATGTTGATCTGGTCTCAGGTCAAAAAGAGAATTCTTGTCTGACAGTGATTGGCAGCTTCCACTTCACCCGATGGGGGCCACAGTAGCTGATTTTTGCGTGGAGTAGGTAATTTGCTTTTACATTCTTGCGGGTGGAATGCACTTGCTTTTGTCCGGATTTTGTTTGGCACGAACAAAAGTCATGTTTTTATTTGAAAATTCACTTGTTTTGTTAAAATGACCAATCATAAAAAATTGTTAGGGAGGTGGGGGGGAGGCAGGCGGAGGAATGACGATTGATTTCGGTCGATAGATGTTGCCTTTGCCRGCGTCCACCAATGCRTATGATGTGGCTGGCCAGGCGCCTGGAATCTGCTGTCAATTCACTGGATTAGATGTAATTTCATAATGGGCTATTGTGCTGAAATCGTGCAGCTTCCATACGCAAGCGTATCCTGTCTTTTGGMGKTACCATAGAAAAATAGGGTGAAGTGACACCTTCTGGAGCGCTTGTAGGCGATGTAGGCCATCACGCACGCCACGAAGCCCACCACCGGCACTGCTACTCCATGTGATGGCAAAGTATGCACAATGATGTCCTCATTCTTGCCACCAACCATGGCGTTGGCCATTCCATCCATGGTTGACGCCGCTCCCAGACACTGCTCACTTGGTTTTGCGCTTTTTCTTCTTGTGGCGATGGTTGTCTCCTGATGTGGAGGGCACTCCTCTTGGCCTGGTGGTCCGAACACACACACACACACACACACACACACACGAATACACGAGCATGATGATGTTGAGCTGTGGACTACAACACTTGCTGCGTGGGGAGTGCGGCAAGGCACGTACCGGCCGTGTTTTCGTTGCATGAAGAGGTACTCGTAGGTGACGCCCGCCACCACACCGCCCACTATTGGCCCCACCCACCACACCCCTGCATATGAATGTCAGGGTGAGGAAAAACACATATTCTCCCTCACACACCAGTGACAGAGCAGAGGATCATGTACAATGGTCGTCCCAGCTCCACTCCACCACTGCAGGACCAAAGGCTCGCGCAGGGTTCATCCACGCTTTTTATGCAGGCGCCGTTACGAGGATTAGTAAGAGAGACATACAAGACCACAAGGAAAGGGGGGCATGGGCCAAGGAGGCGGCGGAAACGAACATGAGGAGATGGCGCCTGCGTGGATGTTGAGACCAAAGATAAGGGCAATGGCAACTGGTCCGAGTCTGCCCCATCCGCGGGGATCAAAAGCGGTGCCAAACGATGCGAACACCTGCCCAAACGTCATCATCATCTGGAAAAGCCAAGAGAAGGCAGACGGACCGCAAACAAACAGTGAGTGAGTCGGCGGTGCAACTTACATCAGAGCACAAATATGGGTTATGGAAATCTGTGTGCAGATGTTGTGGCCTACCTCCATCAGGCACACTTGACCAGCCGATGTGCTGGGAGGAAGGTGTGACACGGTTAGGTCGCCCTGTCTCTCGCTCGGCAACGCGAGCTTGACCAAGCCCGCACCCACGACAGCCCCCACTGTGCCATACAGAGATATGAGGGAGCCAGCACGCCATGAGAGTCGCGTTGAACATTGGACCTACATGTCCTGTGTGTCCAAGCAGTAGTAGTGAGGAGGACAAGAGTATACCTAGCTGTGCGATCACGTAGAAACAACCTCGAACGATGGTGATACGCCGGCAAAACACCACCGTGATTGCAACTGCCCACCAGCACGCACGCCGCAACACCGC
>CACVKS010001103.1:0-11904 GCA_902749335.1 Acanthamoeba triangularis
GTCTTTCATTCTTTCTTCGTGTATCGCTCTTCTCTCTTCGCTTTTCTTTCTTCTCGAGAACTCACGCACCGCCACCCCACCACCCACAGCAGGAGCGACTCCGTGAGCTCGATGGGCTCGGGCCGATTCGACAAGGACTTCTCGTCGGTGGAGGTGCCCATCTACACCCCGCCGGCCTCGGCCTCGGCCCTGTCCCTCTCCTCGAGCGAGATCATCCCAATCTCCGTGCCTTCCATGCTCACCGGGTCCCTCCACGTCCACTCGCCCAGGGTTCGTGTCCAGCTCTCTTTCTATCACCATAGGCCTCTCACCACTAGCCTAACCGTGTGCGTGTGCGTGTGCGGTGTGTGCGTGTGCGATGATGGCGCTGTCTAGGTTATCGCCCAGCAAATGTCGTTCCTCGACGCAGCCTGCTTCGCTGAGATTCAGCCCGAAGAGATGCTTCTCTCCAACTGGACCAAGCCGAACAAGGAAGAGGTCGCGCCCACGCTCACCAGCCTGGCCCGACAGTTCAACATGTGGTCGGGCATGGTGGCCACCGACATCATCCTCGCCAACTCCCTCATGGTACATACTCCTTACTTTTATATAAATATATAAAGTTGTATTAAAAATTAAAATTCTTCTTTTTTCGTATAATGCAGGACCAAGTGATGATGGTGAAGCAGTACATCAGAATTCTGCACCACCTCTACCGCATGAACAACTTCCAGTCTCTCATGGCCGTCATGTCTGGTACTACCGCCTCTCCCATGCTGCTTGCCATTATTGGGCCTCCCGCCGAGCAACAAACCAATCGCGCTCGGCCTGATATTAACGACAACCAACCATCACATCGCGAAGGCCTCAACTGTTCGTCGGTGAGCCGATTAAAGCGGGTGTGGAGCCGGATCCCGGCCAAGTACACGGAACTGTTCGCGAGCATGGAGCAGGTGATGACCCCGCTGGGCAACTTCAAGTACTACCGCCAGATCCTGGCCGAGAACAAGGACAAGCAGCCCATCATCCCCTATCTCGGTACCGCACCACCGCACACACACACACCATCGCACACGCACACGCTAACTTTTTGTCTCGCAGTGGTGTTCCTGCGCGATCTCACGTTCATCAACGACGGCAACTGCGAGACGCTCATGTCTGGTACCTCCCCGCTCTTTCCTTCTTTTTCATTTTCGAGCTATTTTGGTGTTTATTTATTAAAATAATATAAAATAAAATAATATAATATGCTGATGTGTTGGGGTGTGAAACAGAGCCGATGGCGCCGACGGATGTGCCGCGCGAGCTGCCCAATTTCGAGAAGATGGTGCTGCTGGGCCAGCAGATCCTCGAACTCGAGGCCTACCGCAAGGTGCCCTACGACATCGAGGTGAACCCCACCGGTACGTTATTACTATTACTTCTATACCACGACATGATGCTCTTCTTCTTCTAGTACTTCTTTGCGAGGCGTGCGGGTGCTCACACGAACGTGGTTGTGTGTTGCGCTATTACAGTAATCGGCCTGCTGAAGAATGTGCGGTACATGGACGAAGACTCGCTCCATCGTCGTTCGCTCGAGCAGGAGCCCATCCACAGCCTCAACGACGGTGCCGGTACGACCCACTCACGACCGCACACGCGTGTAGCGGCGCACACACAGGAAAACACTCACACACACCCATTGCTATTGCGTCCGATTGCAGACGACGAGAACAAGCCGGCGGAGGTGGTGGTCAAGAATCCGTTGGTGGCACTCAAGGCCATCTCCAAGGACTTCAAGGCTGTATCGGCCAGCGAGGAGGTACCTCACTCCACGCCTCTCTTTTCGTTAATTCATTTCTTCTTCTTCTCTCCCTTCGTCTCTCTTTTCTTTGAGCTCATCGCTGACGCCTTGTTCGCGCGCAGACCGACCTCTCCGGAGATCTCACACTGTCGGAGAGCGACGACGCTCTCTCCGCCACCTTCTAAGCTTTCACAACTCTCGGTCCTGGCCTCTCGCCAAGCTTTTCCCCCTTGACCCAATGTTTGGCTTCTCTTCCCCACCACGCGTATGCGTGGCTTCTGTACAACCTTCGGTACAACCTTTTGCATGATCTTATCTCACGCGTAATAGAGACATCCACTTGTATTTTAGTTTAGGGACACCCACTCAATATTCTCAATCTCTAAATCGCAGTAGTTGCTCCCACCAACCGGCTGTGGCGCAATTGGTAGCGCGGTAGACTGTAGTCTTGATGCTCACCTCGGTAGTCATCTATCGGTTCCTGGTTCGAGTCCGGGCAGCCGGAATTTCTTTTCTCCTCTTTTTACTTTTGGGCACAATGGTAGAGCACCTGCTCTTTAACTGCTTCAGCCACAGGTTATTGCATGCATCCAGGTGCAGCTGCCATGGTGACACACAGTGACTGCCCAATGTGTTCAACTCAACAATTAGTGTGGTGTATGATCACAGTGGCTGCCACTACTGTGGTTGTGCTACACACTGACCTGCCAAGCATCACCTTGGTGACTATGGTGCTGATCTGGCTTGATGACCATGGAACTTCACCCACTGGCCATTCTGGGTCTCCATGCTGCTGGATTCCACCTACAGCAAAGCTTCCCTTGGCCCCTGTAAGAAGGAGGGTGGGAAGAAGCAGGATGGCTGCAGGCTGAGATGTCAAAGCTTCTTCTCCAAGCATTGTGATGAGGTGGTGATAACAGATATTGTTAAGGGAGTTCTTACAAAGTTGAGAAAATCCCTTTCAGTGTTTGAATCTTTCATGACCTGGATGAAGAAGGGATTATCACAGTTGGAGTTTGTGTGCCATGTATCTTTGTTGCTGAGTGGCTTTTTCCATGACCATCTCCAGGCATGAAAAATCTGCTGCATAAAGGATTGAGTGATGATACTGAGCTGGTGAAGAAGTAAGACATGGTCTTGGGTGTAGGTGGGGTGAAGGTGGACATTCAACCACAGGATGTACTGGAGGACCAGGTCACCATCACTGTACTTGAGACCCCTGCCCATGGGTCACTTAGACTTAAGTTGCAACTTGGCTGGGTTGGATCTGGTTGCCAGACCTTACTACAGCAAAACAAGTGTCACATCCCCCAGTTTGAATGATGAAGAACATATCCCCAACAGTGTCCATGCTAAGTGGGCTTGTGCAACTCAGGAGCTGCAGCAAGAACAAGTAAAACAGAAGATGAGGGAAAAGAAGAAGTAGTGTGTGGTCCTCAAAAAAGGCCAAATGGAGGTCTTTGCATCATCACATTCTCCCAAGCATGCCTGACCAACCATCAACTCAACACTGAGCAACATGAGAAGCATGAGGACAGCAGAAGATAGGGAGGGGATGGTCAATGAATTTACATGTGTCACTCAGCAAGCAAATGTGATGAGAGGAACCCTGCACTTCAGAAATGGGCTCTCAATCTTGCCCATCAGATTCCAGCCTCCCCCAAGTCTCAGCAACTGCTCCTTGCCCCTCCCCCAAACAGTGCTGTGGCAAGCCCTGCCATATCTCTTGCATCTTCCTTGATGAGGAAGCCCTGCCTTCATCTTCCAGCTCAAGCTTCCTTGACACAATTCTTAAAACACCATGTTAGATGGTGGATCATGTGGCCTACACCCCGACCTGGCAACAACCAAATCCGCTGTGGTGTAGTCGGTAACATTTATGGTTCTCACCCATGCGCCCCGGGTTCGATTCCCGGCAGCGGAATATCCTTTTTCGTCAGTTTGTTGATGCTTTTCTCCTCTGTGAAATTAGCAGCACACAGCTTTCTACTAGGCTTTGTTGGCTTTGGCTGGCTGAATTGTTGATCAGTAATCATGTGTTTGCAGGTGCTCTGGGGTGTGCCTCAGGCCAAGGAAAACAACAGCTTTGCCAATTCAGTTCAATTCTGGGAGGGTGTAATGTAGCAGCCATAGCAAGAGGTCTGCTCACTTGAAAGCAGAAGCCAGTAAAAAAGAGGAGAAAAGGAATTCCGGCTGCCCGGACTCGAACCAGGAACCGATAGATGACTACCGAGGTGAGCATCAAGACTACAGTCTACCGCGCTACCAATTGCGCCACAGCCGGTTGTGTAGCAATGTGGCCAACAACCATGAACCATCAAAATAGCCAAATTTGCGTAGCGTGGGTGAGGGTGCGAAGTTACTTTGGCTGAATTGTTGACCAGTAATCATGTGCAAGAGCAATCGTCCCTCAACCAATATGTATATTTGCGTATCATCATAACATATAGATGTCACCACAACCCGCTGACCTCTATCTCATTCCTCTTTTTCTTCACCAGTTCTTCGTTTCTGGTCGAGTCCTGTTGTTGATGGATTTAGCTGAGCAGCTCCAGGAAAGGTTCGAGGAAGAGGGTGTTGTAGATGTAGGTCTTGGCCTGGAGCCGCTTCACTTTGGCGAGGGCCGTGGTTACGTTTTCGCAGCTGATCCGGCGCTCGTTGCTCTCCAGCAGGAGCGAGGTGACATCGTCCAGCACTCCATTCATGGTCTCCATGGCCTCGTTCAGGTGCGCCAGGTCATAGAATAGCACGCTCTTGTCCAGCTCCTCGGTCTGGTAACCGCGCCAGTTGGCCAGCGAGCACCGGCACGACTCGCCTTCCCCGTCGCACACGCCGCACTCGTCCAGCCTGCTGCCCTCACCATCGCATCCGTACGGCTCACACCGACCGTCGCCATTGCACACGCCGCACCAGTCCATCTCGCCGCCCTGGCCGTCGCACCCCGTCACCTCGACTCGGACCACGATCTCGGCCCAGTCCGAGGCCACCAGCGCGCTCCCGGCCGTGGCGTCGTACGACACCGCGCGGTAGCGCACCGTTGCAGTGTAGCTCACCGGCGACGTCGTAAGGAAGTAGGCCACAGGGAACCTTCAAGTCGCTCAAGTCAGTAAGTTGTGAAGAGAGAGTGCGAGGAATGTGCGGAATGCCGACAAAACGTACCGTGAGCCTTCGGCCACGGCGATGACGTTGCCCTGGTTCAAGGGGACGGCCGCGCCGCCGTCGCGGTAGATGGTCTCGGTCGGGTTGAGCGAGGACACGTCGATTTGCGCCCCGAATGTATCGTCCGCGTTGGCGGAGTAGATGAAGAGGGTGAGCTGCGCCAACAAGAAGTTGGTCGCCTCGACGCGCAGCACCATCGGGGCCGACGAGGGCACCCACGCCGGCATCTGGCCCTCCTCCCCACCCTCGAACGCGGCGTTGGCGCCAAGCGGGGACGAATCGAGCGCCACGTTGGCCTGCTCGCCTGAGGTCTCGCGGTCCAGGTGGAACAGGGCCACCAGACTACTGGCGCGGTCCTCGTCCTTGGAGGTGGTCGACGACAGGTCGGTGGTGTCGTAGGCCGCCAGGATCTCGGCCGGGGTGCGCACGCCGGCCCACACGCGCAGCTCGTCCATGCGGCCATTGAAGGTCTGCAGGCGCTCGGGGCCGTCGCAGTCGGCCAGCTCGTACTTGGAGAAGACGAAGGGCTGGTCGTGCAGGATCTGCCGGGTGCCGGCAAAAGTGGTGTTGGCGGCGTCGGTGCCGGGCCACTCGCAGGCGAGCTGGCCGTTGAGGTAGACGCGGGCCTCGCGCGGGTTGACCAGGTCCGGGGAGGTGGCCACGCTCAGGGCGACGTGGGTCCAGCGCCCGGCCGGCACCACATTGAACCCGCAGTCGAGATTGAGGGCCAGGCGGTCCTTGTTGGCCGAGCCGCCGCCGAAGAAGAGATTGAGATTGCCGTTGGCCTGCAGCTGGAGCAGGAACTCGGCGCGGGAGTGACCCTGGATGGGCTGGGTGCGCGGGTAGCGGGCGAACAGGGGCTGTGGTCGGCGGAGATTGGCCTGCGCGGGCCACACCCAGGCCTCAAGGGTGAAGGAGAGGGGCGTGTCGGAGGCCTTGATGGCGGCCGAGGTCTGGGTGCTCAGGACGAGTGAGGTCTTCTGATCGAGCGACGACCCTCGGAAATCGAGCGCCCCTTGCTGAACGCCGGCCTGGAGATCGCATGTACGACAGCTCTGGGCTGAGGGGAGAAGATGAAGAAGGAGAAGAATAAGGATGTATGAAGGATATGATGATCGATGATCAACCCCCCCCCTCCAAATGGTTGTAGATGAAGTGTAACGGGGAGAAGAAGGTGAGTGGCCAGTACCGAGAACATGTGATGTGAAGAAGGAGATGAGAAGGAGTAGAGACGCCCAGGCAATGAGCGATGGCGCTCTCCTATGCGTCAGCATTTCCACTCCCCACAATCAATCTCACGCGCCCCTTCACCACCTTGCTTCCTCTACCTTTTCCCTTTGACTTTCCTCTCCCGGCTCTCCAATGGCCGCCACTGCGCATAAAAGGAAGAAACAACCTTTTAACCCTCTCGTACCTCAACTCTTCCAAAATCGAGTTCAACAACCAAATCCGCTGTGGTGTAGTCGGTAACATTTATGGTTCTCACCCATGCGCCCCGGGTTCGATTCCCGGCAGCGGAATATCTTTTTCGCCATTTTTTCCACCACCGAACGGGTGTGTTCTTTTCGCGGTGCGGGTCAGAAGAAGTACAAAGAAGGATTAGAGCGCCTTGCGCGAGCAGCACGAGACGAGGCAGTTGACGAAGCGAGCCACGCCCACGTCCCTGTGGTGCGCCATGCCCTTCTCCACCCTGTTGCGCGACGACGTCAGTACCCTCAGTCTTCCATTCACGCCACGCCACGCCACCAAACCAGAACCGGACTCAGTTGAGGCGTACCTCTTGGCCATGACTTCCACCAGCTCATTGTGATCGAGCTTGCCATTGCCATCCCTTTGCGATGGCGCACACGCTCGCGTTAGGAGAGAGAGAGCCAAGAGGTGCAAGCCAAAGGTGGAGAGAGAGAGAGAGAGAGAGAGAGAGTAGTGCACGTACTTGTCGAGCACGTGGTAGATGACATCGATCTGCACGGGCTTAAGGTCGACACCAGAGATGGCCTTCACAGCCCTGCCGAAGTCTGGGTGCACCAAGCGTTGATTACGCGCGGTCAGCACCAGATCATTAAATTAGTGGAGATGGTATGGTAACACAATGATGAGGGTGAGGATGATGACTCGCCTTTCTTGTTGATTTCACCGCCCTGGGCGTAGAGCTTGACGGCGAGACCGATCTCGGGCAGCTTCTTGAGGGCTCTGTTGAAGTTGACAAAGTCCTCGAAACTGAGCTCGCCCTGCGTTTCGATTTCGCGAATCCCAACCACGTTAGCCCCCAACTCGCCACAACGCATTCCTCGCGCCACTTCCCCGCATTCCAGCGAGTGACCACCCCACGACGCGCACCTTCTGGTTGTCGAGCGACTCGACCCTGGACAGGAACGAGGGCAGGTCCTTGGGGTCGACATAGCCGATCACCGACATGCCAAACGCGCGGGCGGTGATCTTGCCTGTGTCGTTGGTCGTGTCACACGCGATGATGAAGGAATGTCAGTCAGGCGATAGACCCAAGAGCTGCGTGTGGGTGTGCAGCACGTACCTTCGCCCTTGGTGTCGTGGCGATCGAACTCGAGCTGCAGGACGCCCTGGTGGAGGCTCCTGATGAAGTTCTCGAACTCGGTGTAGCTCAGCTCCTTCTTGCCGTCGAGCCCGAAGAAGTGCGCGTAGATGCCCGACTTCTCCACCTCCTTCTTGTGCGTGGTCTGCTGCGAGCCCAGCGGGGATTCCTTGCGAAGCACGCGGAGCACCTTCCTGAACTCCTGCTTCGAGATGGCGCCGCTGCCTGGTGGGGGAGAAAGAGCGAAGCAAAGAGCGAATGAGGCGAGATCTATAGCGGGGGAGGGAGGGAGAGAGGCACGCACCGTCGAGATCGAACATCTGGAAGGCGACCTTGAGGTGCTCTTCGGGCARACTGAGCAGGGTGGTGAAGAAGCTGTACTCGCCGAACGAGATCAGCTCGTCACCRTCCAGATCTGAACCACGTGCGGTGGTGCGTGTGCGGTGTTGYGTTGTGTTGTTGTGTGCGTTAGAAGAAGTAGAAGAAAAAKAGAGAGTGTGCGGCTGAAACGAYGGTGRTGGTGGTGGTGTCAACCGGCGAAGCGGATGAAGTCGGGGATCTTCTTRATTTTGCCCTTCTCGCTGGGCGGGCGGTGGTCGGCCGGCAGGATGGCATCGCAGAAGTCCTCCACCGTCATGAASGACTCRCCATTCTAGCGCCCCACATCCCACACGCACGTGAGTTGCRTGTCYAGTCCTGATGCGTGTGCGTGTGCGATGGTGGTAGAGAGGGAGAGGGACATACCTTGCGCACAGTGGCGAAGACGTTGAAGATCTTCTCGGGGGTGGACCAGTTCYTGATCTTGTCGTTGTACCTCGCGCGCCACTTCTCCTTCCAGTTGGCGTCCTTGTCGATCGGTGCGCTCTTGGTCTCGTCCACCGCCAGCAGRGGCGACGACCCCAGGTAGTAGGCCGACGCCAGGACACCGACCGCGGCCGCGCCCGTMGCCAACACCATCCTACATGACACCAAAATATTTGGTTAAAAAAAAGATGAACAAAAATCAATAAAACAACATAATAGAGTGGATGTTGATTTTGATTTTGATTGGATTAAACCGATAAATGCAATTAATAAAGAGTAGTGCGATTCTTGCGTGGGGGGCGCACGAGTGGTTCGAGGCGAAGAGAGGGCGGCTGGACGAAGAGGCTGTGGAGAAGGCGCGCGTGGTGAGGCGACGGCCAGCGAGGGCAGAAGCCGAACGTTGCCGAGTGGCTACGAACTGTTACACATGTTGTTCCCAATGCCAAAACGGTAAGAAAATGCAGAGCGGCAAGCAGGCTTACAAAGTACTGTGGTTCTAAAGACGCACCATCTTGCAGTTTATGTGCGAGTAAGCTTCAGATGAGAGTACCAAGATCTCGCTCTACGAGATGGTTGTCGTTGACCGTGGGTGGCTCGTTCGTGAAAAAGAAAATGGCAGAATTCTTTACATAGTTTTCAATCCTTGCATTCCCCAGCTTTCTCCGCCCAGGGCGGTTGCTGCGCGCCACAACGCCTTGCAGGCCTGCACGCAAGCACCCTTGGACTTGGATCAATCGAACCATCGCGCAGCCCTCCTTTGCTTAAAGGAAGTGATCTGCAGGTTGACAATTTTTCGTTTTTTTTCTCTCTCTTCAATCTTGAATCGTAGCCGATTTGTTTGTGAAGTGATTCAAGCAAGTACGCCCCTTTCACGTAGTCACCCGTGCCCTCTCTCCTTCTCTTCTTCTTCTTCTTTGATCGATCGATTTATTTCTATCATCATCTGTTAGGGCCGTGATGTCGCTCGAAGTCGTGTTGGGGCTGGTGGTGGCCATCTACGCGCTGTACTACCTCTGCTTCGTGGGCAAGGAGCCCGAGGTCTACCACTCCGCGCGCGAGGGCAGCGTCGCCGCTCGGCTGGCGCGCGACCTGCCCATCCTCAAGGAGAAGTTCTGGCCCACGCCCGGCCTCGACAACACCCACCTGCAGACACTCTTGGGTCAGTGCCCCCTCACTCTCGCCCATCGAGGCGTTGTGTCGTGTCGTGTGTTGGGTTGCGTGCGGTCTCTTCTGCCACGCTGACACTGTGGTGTGGTCGCATCGTAGGGGTGGTCGGCCGAAGGCGAGTTGACATCGAATTCGAGACCGAGTGCTTCCCTCTCGCTGACGGCGGCGAGCTCTACTTGGGTATGCACGCGCGTGCCTTTCTTCTTCTTCTTCTTCTTCACTTCACCTTCTTCTTCGCTTCTTGCTGTTGCGGTGGTGGTGGCACGCGCCGCGGCTAGAAATGTCGCTCACACTCTCTCTTCGGGCGATGATTGGCGGTGTGCAGACTGGACAGTGGCGGCCAAGGACCCGATGGTCACGTGCGTCATCCTTCACGGCACCCAGGGCTCCTCGCGGTCGCGCTACATCAGGCACGCCCTTTTCTTCGTCGCATTTCGTGTCACTTGGTCGTGTGCCGTGTGTGTCGTGTGCCGTGTGTCGTGTGTCGTGTGTGTCGTGTGCGGTTGGGCAGTGGAATGACAGAGGATTCGACCAACAGGCAGTTCTTGCGCAAGGGCGTAGCGCAGAACTGGCGCTGCGTAGTTCTGCACCAGCGCGGCTGCGGCACTTCGCCCCTCCGAGTACGCCCAGCGCCCGCCTCAATGGCAGCGGTGGCCACGAGCGCTCTCATCCTAAAAAGCGCGTTCACAACAGGTGCCGAAGACGTTCCACGCGGGTCTCACCGCCGACACGAAGGAGGTGATGGACGCCATCTACCAGCGCCACGGGGCGACCTCGCAGGTGATCGCCGTCGGCTTCTCCCTCGGCGCCAACATCCTGGCCAAGTACCTGGGCGAGGAGGGCTCCCGCGCCAAGGTCGACGGTGCCGTGCTCCTCTCCAATCCCTGGGACTTTTGCTCCGGTTCGCTCCTTCCCTTACATTATACATTATTGTAACAATAATAATAATTAGCTTTTCTTATTTACGACATATGTCTTGTAGTGGGCGAGCAGTTGTCGCAGGGCAGCAGCCGCTTGTACAGTCGTCTTCTCCAGTACGAAATGAACGGATACGTGCGCAGGTAACGTCTTTCACCTTCACCTTCACCTTCTTCACCTTCTTCACCTTCTTCTTCACCTCTCCCACACGCAAAGCGATTTCCTGTCTCCCCCGTTCCTGACGTTCGATCGGTTTGCTCTACGGGCGGTACAGGCACTGGGATCAGCTGCGACAAATCGAATGCTTGAGCAAGAAGCAGCTCGATGGTATTACTCCCCGATCTCTGTTCGCGAATAATGTAGCGACTCATGTGTCGGTCGCCGCTCACGTTTCCCCCTCCCCTCCGGCCGCCACATATATCAGACATTTTGTCGCTTCCCTCCCTGTTCGATCTGGATATGTACCTCGCCGTGCTGCCCCACGGCTTTGCCGACCGGTACCTTCTATTCTCTCATTCTCACTCCCTCATCGAACCACGGCTCTGATCGCTCTCTTTTTGTTTTGTTTTATCGTGTGTGTGTCGTGCTTATCGTATGAATATACATATATAGGCACGATTATGTGACGAAGGTGTCAAGCGCCAACCTGGCACACAACATCGGGGTGCCCACTCTCGCTCTCAACGCGCACGACGATCCCATTTGCCCCTCGGCGTACGCGTCCACTCTTCGCCGCCTCCGCTCACAATAGCAGGGACCTCACCCCGCCCTTGGCGCCTCTCTGCAGCTCGGTGCCTGTGCGCGTAGTGGACGACAACGAAAACATCATCTTTGGACTGACCGATCGTGGTGGCCACCTGGCCTGGCTGGAAGGCTGGGACTTCTGGGAAGAGGTACCCCACCACACAAGACACACATCACACACACACACCACACACACAAGACACACTACACGCACACGAGTTTCTTAATCGTTGTGCGTTCAGGCGTGGATGGATCGGGCGGTGGTGCAGTTCAGCAAGGCGCTGTGGAATCAGATGCCCAAGCGGCGACTGCAAAAGATCCACACGGTCACGGACCAAACGACGAGCCCACTTCGGCACGCTTGACGGTGAGCCGCTGAATTCCTCACCGTTGGGGTCCCCCCTTATACTGTATTTATTTGATCCACTCTTCACCACGAAGGCTGCTGTTCGCCCGTGTACTTCGTCTTCGGTCTTCGTTTCCTCGTCTTTTCGTGTGAGTTCAGGGAACAAAGCGTCCCACAATGGGCGGCGAGAGGCCAGGGGTCAAGTAGCGCGGTGGCGTGGAAGAAAAGGCACTCTAACACCGTAGAATTACATCTTCGGTTCATAGTCTACATCACTGAAAGTGGTGGCCTGCTCGTTCCTCTATTCCGAGGAGCTGAGCGGTTCCAATAACTAAAGAAGAACTACATTGTATTCGAGCTTCAACATGAAGAAGATGGACGCAGGGCATACGGCAGGGACAGTCACCCCCAGCTACCGCCAGAGGCGACAAGAGGCGGTGGTGGCCTCTGGAC
>CACVKS010001104.1:0-11904 GCA_902749335.1 Acanthamoeba triangularis
GTTGTGGCACACGCGAAGCACACAGGGCGACCGTGGCACACAGCCAGTGGCTGAGCGACCGCCTCGCTCCCGAAGAAGGTCCTCGTGCACCGTACCTTCCACTCTGCACGGGATGCCAGTACGAGAGGGAACAGGCGCCTCAGTCGAGACGGCCAACGGCATCGGGCAGACCCACATCTCAAGAGGGAGAGGCAGCAGCTTACCATCGACGTTCTCCTGGGTGAATTGGTCGTTGGTGGCGTCGAATTGCTTCTGCTCTTCCTCTTCCTCTTCTCCTCGCTCTACAAGTGTCAGCCTTTGGCCCTGGTGGAGAAAGATGCACAAATCAGCGGGTTACTCGTGCTGTACTACACGTGCAGACCACAGATGATGAGGACGTGGGGCGTACATCCACATAGAGGGCTTTCAGGGGTGTTGTTTCGTCCTGCAGGAGGTTGCACGTAGAACATTGCTGAGCGTTAAAGATGGAGAGAGAGAGAGAGAGAGTAGCGGCGACGTACAGGACAAGAGGGCAACAGGTGCTGACGATTAGGCGGGAGGGAGGTCAGCGAAAACAAGAGCCCCTGCAGCTCAGCCAGGTCGCCTTCTGCATCCACAACAACCTCCAGCCTGGCGCCAGACCAAAGATTAAGACAAAATACCATTAAGTGAAGAGGCGCCTCATGCGTACGTCTGCTCTTCAAACTGGACGATGAGCTTCAGCTCTCTTTGCGTGGCCTCCATTGCTGCGGCTGGGTCCTCTGTCTGTTGGGCTGAAAATAATAATAATAATAAAAAAGAATCCCACTATTTTCTCCTGTTTTCCTCTCGAGATTGGCGGTACCGCCATTTGTAGAACAAATCAAAAGATGTCGAAGAAGCAGTATGTCGTGGTACGTGCATTCACATGCGCTTAATTTTCAACCTGGCGTGCTGCCGCCAGGACACAAAACGAAATTGAGCGTCCAATCAATTAATCACTTGTTGGCGATGCGGCGCATCATCAGAGGTTGCAAAAGGAGTTGCAGCAGTTGCTCAAGGAGCCCGTGCCCCACGTCAAAGCATTCCCAAACCCGGCCAACATCTTGGAGTGGCACTACGTTATCACTGGACCCGACGAGACACCGTACCGAGGTAAGCAAAGCCAACCCCTCTACCCTTTGGCCCAATGTCTCATCTTGCGCTCCTTCCTCCACGTCTGTCACAGGCGGAGTCTATCACGGCAAGCTCAGGTTCCCTCCGGAGTACCCCATGAAGCCGCCCTCCATCATGATGCTCACGCCCAACGGCCGATTCAAGCCCAACACGCGGCTGTGCTTGTCCATGTCGGACTGTACCGCCCTCTCCCCTCTCGCGTCATTCCGTTCTTCTTCGTCTTCTTGCGCTCTGAGCTTACTACGTGAGCTGCTCGCTCACCGACTTTTCTCTCCTCTCATTATACCAGTCCACCCTGAGACGTGGAATCCGCTGTGGAGCGTGGGCAGCATTCTTACCGGCCTGCTCTCATTTATGGTCCGTTCTAGCTCCCTCTCTGTGGAGTGTGCCGTGTGCCTAGCCACTGCCAGGAACTCATCTGGTTCGTGACGTTGGTCTCCTCCTGTGTGCAGTTGGAGGACAAGATCACGTCGGGAAGCATTGAAACGACAGACTTGCAGAAGCGCCAATACGCACGCGAGTCGATGGAAGCCAACAAGCGAGACCCCATGTTCTGCAAGATTTTTCCCGACCTCATCAAGGGTAGCATCATCTACCTTTCTTCTACTACTACCTTCCATGCGCGTGTGCTGGTGCTTACAACCGCGGTTGGTTGTTACGATTGGCAGAATACGAGGCCAGACAGCAAGCGGCGGCGTCAGAGCCTGTGAGCACCACTACGTCGACGTCGACGTCGGCATCAACATCGACGGGAGAGGGCGGCCAGCCGACGGGTGACGCGGTCCAGCAGCAACAAGGTGGGCTTCCGCTCCTTGACCTGTTCGTTGGCGCTGTGCTCGTTGCGTTCGCCGTTCTCGTCTATCTGTACATACAATGAAACACAAGAGAGTGAGAGAAAGCAAGACCAGACCAAGATGCACTCTCTGCCCACCTGTAGCTCGCACGCGCTTGCTTTGAGTGTGAAGTGTCAGCCAAACCGCACAAACACCTACTCATCACCGCACGACACACGCACGACACAGGACCCAAGAAGCCGACCAAGAACCAGAGGAGAAAGGCCAAGAAGAAGGCTCAGCAGCAGGATCCCGCTAAGCAAGCCGAGGCCGAGGCCGAAGCTGAGGCCGAAGAGGAAGTGTGATGACCGCCCACGCAATCCCTCGAGGCGTCGCACACAAATTGGCAGTTCCCCATTCCTCTTTTGTCTCGAAACGTCTTCCCCGTGTGGCGGCCACTTGTGGCGCACGCGACACGCGCCTGGAGACTTCAAAGAAGTGAGCCCAGCACCAGGCCTCGCGTCCAATAAATTTGAATCTCGGCTCTGATTGTCCATTGGACGTTTGAATTTCATTGGCTCTGACAAATGCCGCGTTACCGCTCGCGCATTCCACACGTGGGGCCGTTGCGATTATTTTGGGTGGCAATTTCAATTGTTTTGACCCCACGGCAAGCAAGGGCATCTCGAACTGCAAGAGAGCCGACGCCACCACCTCGCGCGCACCCCCTTGAGAAAGTTCTACTATCGATCTTTGGATCAACTGCACCACCTCTCCTACCCGCAATCTTCGCCTCACGAATCCGCCGGCTCTTCAATTTGATTTATCTTTAATTGCCACGAATAATTAGAAAGAAAAGAGAAGAAGAAGTAGAAGAAGGAGACGGAGCAGCATTCGACCGGCTACTAAATTTAATTCGAGAGGAATTATTCCCAGAGCTTCCCCGACTGCGCAACACCAACAGCTCGTTTCCTCCTGCTCTCGCTCGGTTCATGAGCAAACGCTTCGCGAATCACCCAAGCGGCAAAGTAGCGAACCGGTTGGAAGAGGAGAGGAGGAGAAGTAGACGATGATGATGGCGGCACAGGCATCGAAGATTAAATCGTTCGATGCGGCGGTAGAGGCAGGCCTGGAGGAGGGGCCGAAAGCGCAACTCAAGACATCGCTCTCGATGAGCAACATCCTGCAACATCAGCAGGATCAGCACGTCGAGCGGCTGGTGAAGAAGAAGATGAAGAAAAAGAAGAAGGCCTCGAAGAACAACAAGAAGGCCAAGAAGAGCAAGGAGAGCCTCATCAAGCCGGCAGTAGAGACCAAGCTCGAGGCCTGCATTTCGACTGAGGAAATCGAGACGGCCTACGCCGACCCTGCTCATTCTCAACCTCGAGCACGCGGGCTGAGCCGATCGTCGCCCTCACCGACATCTTCAACGAGCAGATTGGGGTCGGCCCACGGGGGCGCCTGGAGCGATGCCGACGATGAGATCCTGGAATTCGTGAGGGAGGAGACGCCCATCGATCGCCGCAGCGTCGGCCCGGTCGTGGCCACGTTGACCACCACTACCTCCACGACCACCGCCTCGCCCGCTCTACCCTCGAAGAAGGGCAAGAGCAAAAAGAAGAAGCAGCAGCAGCAACTACACAACAAGAACAACACCGACAACAGCGGCGGCAAGAAGAACGGCTCATCGTCGACGAGCGTCAGCGTCAGTGGCAGCAGCAGCAACGGCAACACCGCGGCCGGTACGACGCCGCGGAGTCAAGACGCCGACGACGGGTTTCGCTGGGACCTCGCCCGAGAGGCGGCAGACGAGGAGGACGAGGAGGCCTTCGACGAGGAAGAGGAGGACACCGACGAGGAGAGCGGCAGCTGCTCCTCGCGCTACGGCTGGCAGTTCAAGAACGACAAACGTAAGGCACTACCATCACCACCACCACTGCTACCTCCCTTCTTTCTTTGCTGCTGGTGCCGCGTTGCCCAGGCTTGACCGACCACACACGTGTATCGCGTGTTGCCACAACCCACAGTGATTGCCGGGCGCGACTGGGCCGAGTTCTACGACAACATGAAGCGACACATCAGCGCTGGCGCCCCACGCCGCGAGTTTGCGGTACGCCTTGCGACCTGTACCCCTGGGTTTTATTGTTGGCGCCCGCAAGTCTTTCGCGTTTAGACGGCGTCTCGTGTTTGCCTTATGTCGGTCACATGTGTGCTTTTCCTTTCCCCCAGATCCGTGTTGTTATCTGCTGTGTATGGGGATTATAATTCGTTCTTTCTTTGTCAATTTGACCGTCACCTAAAATAAGCAGCGAACCAAAACGCGCGGATAAAAAGTCAGTTTTTCAGTTTTTCCCATTATTCTTGCTTGAAAGGCCCTTCTGCCGTGTGACTGTCTGGGCCGCGACTCTCTCGAGTGACATCGCGTCTTTTGTGATTTGGGCCAACAGATGCTGGACGAAGACGCCGCCCGCGTGTACGCCAAGCGCACGGACGACTTTTCGTGTGCGGTGGCGCCGCTCAATTTTCAGAAGAACCGCTACGGCAACATCCTGCCCTGTACGAGCACCACTTCGTCCTCGCGCTGTGTGTCGTGTGTGTTGGGGCCGTGTTCTTCTTCTTCCTCCAAAGACTCATCGACCGACTCCAGACAACCAGAACCGGGTCAAGCTGGCTGTGGCCGACGACCAGTCGGACTATGTCAACGCCAGCTACGTCAAGGTACCTTACTTGCTTCCTTTCTTTGCCCGTAGCTCTCAATCTGACTGACTGGACTGGTCCGCGACGCAGCTCGATGACGCGTTGCCGGGATCCCAGGACAAGATCACCTACATCGCCGCCTCGGCACCCATTCCCTCTACCGTCGAGGTACCCTCTCTCTCTCTCTCTCACAACCCCACACAATCCCGGCTCCTGCGTCGCTGTGCGTTAACAAATATTTCTATTTTATTGTTTGTTATTATAATAATTGCAGGACTTTTACCGGATGCTGTGGGAAACGGAGACGTTTGGCATCGTCATGCTTACGCGAAACGAAGAGGGAGGCAGAGTGCGTCTCCCTTCTCCCACCGAAGCTGTTGGCCACATCGCAGTCCATCGGGTCTCGAGCAACTGACCGACCATGATGTGCCTCTCCCTACTTGCACAGCCCAAGTGCCACCAGTACTGGCCCGAGGACAACGACAAACAGACCTACGGGAGCTTCACGGTCACCAACGTGGAGGAGATCGACAACAAGAAGCACTCGTTCCTCGTCAGGCGATTCGTGGTCGAAAAAGTATTTGCCTCCTCTCTCTCTCTCTCTCTCTCTGTGTGTGTGTGTGTGTGTGTGTGTGTGTGTGTGTGTGTGTGTGTGTGTGTGTGTGTGTGTGTGGTGCGCTGACCACTGCTTATTCTCTCGCACACGCACATAGGCGGGCGAGACGCGAGAGATTACGCAGTACCACTATCTCGCGTGGCCCGACCACGGGGTGCCCGACTCGTCGGAACCGCTGGAGGAAATCATCAAGTTGATCAACCAGCAAATGCGCGAGGTTGTCAAGACCAACGCCCTCAAGGAGCCCACCCTGGTGGCCCACTGCAGGTTGGTTGCTCGTGTCTCTCTCTTCTGCGTCGTGTGCGTCGTATGTGCGTGTGCGGTGGTGCGTGTGATGAGAAACCGAAAGCTCAGCGCCTTGGTTCGTTTGTCGTGTATCACCGCAGTGCGGGCATCGGACGAACAGGCGCCTTCATCCTCATTCACACCGTCCTCAACCTCCTCTTCCAAGAGATCAAAGAGGTACCCATTAATCCATTATTCTTTATGCGAGAAAGTTAATATATCCGAAATTTTTTTAAATATATTTTTAGTGTGTTAGGGTTGTTTTTTGTATTTGGTGAATTGTTTTATTAAATCGCACACGACAATACTAGGGGGACGCCGAGAGTCTTGCGCGCTGGACGTCGAAGGCGCCACCGACCATCGATTTTGTGCACCTGGTGCAGCACATGCGAAACCAGAGGACCTGCATGATCTCTCAGCCGGAGCAGGTACCCCGCCACCGCCCAGGTGTCGTGTCGTTGTCGTTAGCTCACCACCAAACGCTCTTTGTGCTCCGCGCAGTACGAGTTTTGTTATCAGACGGTGCTCAGCAATCTGGGCCGCGCCCTTCAATACACGCCACGCAAGGGCGAGGCGGGCTCGCCCTCTCCCAAGCACGTCGACGTACGCCGGCTTTCTTCGTTCTTCGTTCTTTTGTCGCCTCTGTCGCTTTCGCTCTTTCTCACGTCGACTGGCTCCACCGGTGCAGGGTCGAGCCGGAAGGAAGACGTCGTTGGGCGCCATACCGAGGCAGAAGAGCTGCGTTCTGTTCTGACCACGACGGAAAGTGCTAGCGCGATGAAGATGATGGTTGAGGAAGAGAGAATATTCCTCCAACCGCAGCGAAATGCGTCAGCCGGACAGCTTGCAGCGCGCTGCTTGCTTCCGACTCGCTGCGTGCACGACCATCATCTCACTCCATCCCCCTTGTAACGAAACCCACCCTTCTTCTTCCTCTTTTGTAACTACAAGCCACTCCCACCTCCCGTGTTGTGCAACTAACACTGATCGTTCATGTGGCGGGGAGCGGTTGAGGGTCACGCCAGCGGACGGCCTGCATCTTGGCCGTGGCCTTCTGCTTCATGACGGCCTTTTCCTCGTCGGTCATCGTCGTCTCCTTGCACAGATGGGGCCGCGGCGCGTGGGTCTCCGCGTCCAGGAAGGTCTCAATGGCGTCGTCGTCATCGTCACCAGGCGGCAGGGCGAACCTGCCCTCCGTGATGTCCTGCTGGAGCTTGATGGCGCGCACGCCTTTAAGGTGCCAGCGTGACGTCAGCACCAGCGGGACAGCGCTCTTAACTGAGGGGGAGTGGAGGCACCGCACCATCGACAGTGACGCCCAGCGAGTGGCACGAGCCGAGCACCTCCTTGAGGGTGCCCACGAACGCCACCGCCTGCGATCGGCCCCACACGCGCTGCTGCTTGGCGATGGCGAACACCGCAGCCGTCATGATGTCCGCCTCGTGCGAAACTAACCCCGAGCAATGAGCGCGCGTGTGTCGTGTCGTGCCGTGTGTCGTGTGTGTCGCGTCGTGAGACGCAGGGCGTACACTTCTTCTTGCGGCTTTCGGGTGCTCGCGCCTTCACTTCATACCCGCCTGCGCGCCCCAAGTCAACAGCTGACGATGACTGGGACAATGGGTTGGAGCGTTTCTATATATACCCTTCTGCAGCCCGCAAGCGATGAGGTTGCGATCGGAGACGTCGGGCGGGACGTAGGAGGACGCGCGGAGGATCATGGTCGACACGCTGGGCGCGACCACCACTTCGGCCGTGCGGGCTGCCGTGGCCGTGATGAATCAAGGTAACGTCAGATCACACAGCAGCAATGGGGCCATCAAGAAGAGCCTTGTGTGTTGTGTTGGCGAGTACTCTTGGGGTGGAGGTGAACGAGGAAGTCGATCTTGTAGTTGTGCCACGGCTTGGTCTTCTCTTCGATCGCCTGGCAGATGGGCCGAGGCGCCTGCGTCACGCAGAGTTGTTATTTTTTTTTAGTTATTTTAGTAATAATTATTATTAATAGTAAAATAAATAAGAAAAAAAAGGGAGGGTGGGGTACGATGCCGAGAGGCCCGGTCTTGGGTGCCAACCACGCCACGGAGGGTTGTCTGCCTCCATACATGCGCGACTTTACTGCGGGGAGGGAGGGGTAAAATGAACGTCAGATGAGACGAGGAAGAACTGCAGTATTCTGCGCGCGAGCACCGGACATACTCGTCACTACTTCAGAGGGGGTGTCCGGCCTCTGCATCTCTCTCTCTCTCTCTCGGGTTGAAGAACTTGAAGTGAATTATTAAATATCAATTTTCTTATATATTTTTAAAAAAATAACTTCCTCGAATTGAAGAAGCCAAAGCCATCAGCTCATGTTGCGGCGTTCGGGCGGCAGCTGGCCCCTCGCGAATGCCTTCCCCTTTTCGCGGAGGCGAGCGTCGGGGTGGGAGGTGCTACGAATAGGGAGCGAACGGCTGCAGATCACTTCACACAACTTAATCGCCAGTACTACAAGAGCTGTTAATCGTGGCCGATTTGGACCAATTTTCATACTAAGCCGACATGTGAAGACGGCAACCCCTCGCCCACGCAAACAGCGCAAGACCAAGGAGGAGCAATCCAAGAGCGATGGTGCGGCGACAGAGAGCAGCGACGTGCGAGCGCAGATGCAAGAGCTGGCGCGTCGAATCGATGCGGCCAATCGAAGCTACTACGCGGCGAGCTCAGATCAGCAGCTGAGCGAGGGCGGGCAAGACGGTCTGAGCGACGCAGAGTACGATGCGCTCTTCGACGAATTGAGGCGATTAGAGGAGCGCTTCCCGCAAGTAGCGGCCGCGGTCTTCACGGCAGACCGGCCCAGCCCCACCCAGCAAGTGGGCTACCGGCCTCTGACCGAGGTACTCTACACGCTCCACACGCCCCGCGTCATGTTGCTAGCTCAGCCGTATCGTGTCGTTGTCTGATGCACTACCAGGAGAGCGGCTTGCTTAATCACGCGACGCCGATGCTGTCGCTCGCCAACACGTATGACCCCCAAGGTACGTGAGCACGGGATGTGTGTCTACTGGTCCGGTGTGTGCGGTGTGTGCGGTGTGCTCACGCGCTCGTGGTGCAGAGCTGGCCCAGTTCGACACTCGCGTCCGAAAGCTGATATCGGCAGCACCTGCGTCCCCTGACGTACAGGTGCGCGAGCCACTCTTGCAAAGGTCGTGGTCGCCTAAGGAGAGGAGCTGACCGCCAGTCGCTTCTGACTGCCGCCCCACCGCACCACAACATTGTGAGCTCAGAAGCCCATCGAATACGTGGCCGAGCTCAAATACGATGGCGTCGCGGTGAGCCTGCAGTACCAGGACGGGAAGCTCGTGCGGGCGCTGAGCCGAGGCGATGGCCGGTCAGTCATTTTGCTTGCCTGTAGGCTCGCGAGGCTCTGGCCTCACACGCGCGACTGACCTTTTCTCTGATCGATCTGTGTGGGTGTGCCAGGGTGGGCGAGGACATCACCGGCAAAGTAAAGCGGCTCACCAGTGGCGTGCCGATGCGAGTGGGTACTGCCCGTGAGCCAGAGACGATCTTGCCACCTGCGCTTGACTGATACACTTCCTCTTCTCCCCTTGGGTTGCGGTCGTTCCAGACCTTTCATCGCTACCCACGAAAGACTTCGAAGTGCGGGGCGAGCTGGTGATGTCCAAGGAGGAGTTCGCGTCCCTGAACGCTGCGCAGCGTGAAGTGGGCGAGAAGGAGTACTCGAACCCTCGCAACCTGGTCGCGGGAGTGCTCAACAGGTGCGTTCTTTCCTCCTCCAGGCCCTGCCCTGTTACCGCGTCTCACGCACTCGCTCACCACGCTTACACTGGGCGCGCCATTGCAACCACAACTGTCACCAGGAAACAAGATACGGACCTGGGCTTGCGCAAGAAGCCGTTCCACCTCATATGCTACACACTCTTGAGTCTCTCCGATGGTTCGCCCGTCGCTCTTTCATCGCGCTTTGATCTTTTCTTATTTTTTTCTTTTTGTGTTTTCTCTTTAGAAGGCGAGGCCGGGCTGCCGCCGTCGCACCAGGCGCGGCTGGAGTGGATGGACCGCATGGGCTTCACGGTCGACGCCCGGGCCACCCTGTGCAGCGACCTGGCGTCGATGGTCAAGTTCGTCGGCGAGTGGGACAATACGGAGCTGCGCGACGCGTTCCCCTATCTGATCGACGGCGTCGTGGTCAAGGTCAACGCCATCGCCCAGCAGCAGGCCCTGGGCACCAACAACCGGGCGCCCAAGTGGGCCGTCGCCTACAAGTTCGGGGCCAGCAAGGCCGTCACGCAGCTGCTCGACGTCGTCTATCAGGTGGGCAGGTCGGGCAAGGTCACCCCAGTCGCCCATCTGCATCCCGTGCACCTCATGGGCTCGCTCATCTCCCGCGCCACGCTCCACAACGCGGCCTACGTCGAGCACCTCGCCCTCAGGAAGGTAATATAGGACCACTCCACCATCGCCTCACCCACACGTGGTCCCGTGTAACACGGCACGCACTGACTGGTCCTCTTGCGCCGCTTACCCAGGGAGACATGGTGACTGTTGAGAAGGCTGCTGACGTCATCCCCAAGGTCAGCGGCGTGGTCGCAACAACGATGGGTTCAGCGAAGAATGACGAAAATGGCGACGGCGGCGGCGTTAATGAGCTCATCAAGGCCCCGCGCTGCCCTTGTGAGCGGCGCGTTGCGCTGGTGCGCGAGGGCATTGATCTCCACTGCCGCGAGCCGGGCTGCCCCGAGGTGGCCATCGCCAGAATCGTGCACTTTGCCTCCAAGCAAGCGATGGACATCGAGGGCCTGGGCGAGGGCCTCGTGCGCGACCTCTTCCACCAGGGCCTGCTGCGCTCCGCTGTCGACATCTATTCATTGCTTGACGACGGCGACGCCGGCGACATCGTCAGCAAGCGAGCCGCGTTGGGCGAGCGCAAGGGCTGGGGCGAGAAGAAGATCGCCAACCTCGTGCGGAGCGTGGAGCAGAGCAGGCGCAGCCGGGACCTCTCCTCGTTCCTCTTCGCTCTCGGGATTCCGCACCTGGGCAAGCACACCGCCCAGTTGCTGGCCGTACGCCTGCTGTGTGTGTCGCGTGTGTGTCGTGTGTGTGTGTCGTGTGTGTGTGTCGTGTGTGTGTGTCGTGTGTGTGTGTGTGTGTGTCGTGTGCGGTGTAGCTAATTTTGCGGCATGCGCAGGACCACTTCAAAAGCTTCGAGGCGTTGATGGCAGCTACAGAGGAGGACCTGCGAGGGATGCACGGCGTGGGCGACATCATTTCGTCCTCCGTCGCACACTTCCTCCACGACCCCGAGAACAGAGAAGATCTCCAGCGGTACCAATGCCGTGTATCATGTGTCGTATGCCGTGTGTGCCGTGTGTCGTGTGCGTGCCGTGTGTGCGGCTCACCCGCATCGTCCAGATTGTACACCATCTGCAAGCCCAGGGAGAACACGGAGCGATCGCGGGCTAGAGCGGCCAGGGCGAACGGCGAGGAGAAGCCACCGACGTGCAGCGTCTCCTTCACGGGCACGCTGAGCGGCATGGCCCGGCACGAAGCCTCTGCGGCTGCAGTCAGGTGAGTCTGTCCTCCTTCTCTCTCTCCAATCAATATCTGAACGACACGACACGACACGACACGACACGACACGACACGACACGACACGACACGACACGACACGACACGACACGACACGACGCGACACGACGCGACACGACGCGACGCGACGCGACGCGACACGCATGCAGTGCTCTCGGGGCGGTGTTGAAACCGTCGGTGACGCGAGGCCTCACGATGCTGGTGTGCGGCGCCAAGCCCTCGCCGGCCAAGGTCGAGAAGGCGCGCGAGCTCGGCGTGGAGATCGTCTCCGAAGAGCAGTTCCGGGCGCTGCTCCTGCGCCGGCGACAGGCACCCGAGCCGCCGCAGTGAATGCACCAGTATGTATGTACGTCATGTGTGGACGACATGCATGTTGTTTCATATTTCAATCTTTTTTTTTTGAAAATAAAATAGAAAAAAAAATAGATTCTTGTTTTTATTTTCTTTCACATAACAACAGAAGATGGAATACGAACCGCACAACATCGAGGTGGCGCTGGTGGACAAGGAGCTCATGCACATCGTGTTTGGCTTCCTCCGCTTCACCGACCTCGCCTCCGTCTCAGCCGTCTGCAGGTTTGCCCCCTCTTGTTATTAATAATACAAAAAAGAACAATTATTATATTGTCAATTATAATTGATATTTCTAATTGACTCTGTTTTGTGTTGAAATGGCGGGCAAGGCGGTGGAGAGTGCTGGCCAGGGCGACTGAAGTGGCGCGGGTGTTGATTCGTGGCCGCGTGTTGTCCATTGGCGCCCTCGACCACACCGGCCTCGGCTACTGTCTGGTCGACCCGAGCCCCATGTACCAC
>CACVKS010001105.1:0-11899 GCA_902749335.1 Acanthamoeba triangularis
CCATCACCCCATCACCATCATCACCAACCTTCATTCATCGCAAAACACCAGCTCCCGCCACCAGCACCAGCACTATCGTCACCATCATCATGAAGTTCTCTTTCGCGTTGGCATTCTTCCTGCTCGGCCTAGCCATGGCGTTCGGCCAGAGCGTGAGCATCGGCGACCTCGGCGCGTCGGCCAGCCTTAGCGATCTCTCGGCATCGGCCAATGCCGGCGGCACCAGCGCTTCGGCTTCGGTCGGTGGTGGCGCTACGACCACCACGGCCGGCACCACGACCACCACTGCCGGCACCACTACTACCGCCGGCACCACCACGGCAGAGACCACCACCGCTGCTGGCGCGACCGCCGCCGGACCCTACAAGACCGAGCCCACCGTCACCACCGTTGAATCTGCCGCCACCGTACGTTGTCCGCCGCTCAAACTGGACGGCATTTAACACACACACACTCACACAACATGTGACACACGACACACACAGGCGGTGCCCGCGGTGGTGAAGTCGGGCACGGCTATCCCGACGGGCGTGACAACTGTGGAGGTCAGCGTGGCCCCTGTCATCGTCGGCTCGACGGCCGCCACGACCCCCACGACCGCGATCGTGGGTGCCGCTACCACCACCGCCGCCACGAAGCTGGTCACCGTCGCCACCACTTCGTCGGCCTCGGGCCTGGCCGTCCCCTTCTTCTTCTCCTACTTCTTCTGAGTCAGACTTCTTTGTGGTAGGCCACAAAAGAAAATAAAAATTTGAAAAAAAAAATAGTTGTTTTAGCCAGACACAAGATGGCGGAGAAGCAGGGCGAGGAGCGGAGGGGGAGGGTGTGCGTGATCGGAGCGTCGAACATGGACCTCATCAGCTACGTGCCGCGCATGCCCCACCGAGGCGAAACGCTCAAGGGCTCCGCCTTCCAGATGGGCTTTGGAGGTAAGATTACCACATTGATCACATCAACCTTGCCTCTTTATTGTTTTTTTAAGGACTACTTAATTCATTGTTCTTTATTCTACTTTTTTTTTGTTCTTATTTGTTCACGCTTTATATTTTTTTTACTTATTATTTACTGACGTGATTCGCAGGAAAGGGAGCCAACCAGGCTGTGGCGTGCGCGAAGCTGGGACGCAAGGGCGAGCAGGGGCAGGTGAGCATCATCACCAAGGTGGGCACCGACATCTTCGGCACCAACACCATCGACAACTTCAGCTCCGTCGGGCTCGACACTTCTTGCGTGCGCAAGTACCTTCCCTCATGGACACACGACACACACGACACACACGACACGACACACGACACGACACACGACACGACACACGACACGACACACACGACACACACGACACACACGACACGACATTGAAAGTGGACGCTCACGCCCTGAGGGCGACAGGACGAGTGAGGCCTCGACCGGCGTGGCGCCCATCTATGTCGACGACGACGGCCACAACTCGATCGTCATCGTGACCGGTACCCACGCGCTTCCTCCCCACCCTGGGCCCTGCACATAATTCCCTCCCACGACTGACCTGAGTGCAGGTGCGAATGACCTGTTGACGGAGGAGGAGGTCAAGGAGAGCAGCTCCGCGATCGCGTCGTCTGCGGTGTTGGCCGCGCAGCTCGAGATCGACCCGCAGATCTCCCTCGCCGCCCTCAAGATCGCCCGGGAGCACGGGGTGCGCCTTATTTCATTGCCCCCAAACCAGCCAGCCAGCCCGCGCGTTGCACTCAAACGCGTTTTTGTGCGTGGCCATCGGGCAGGTGACCACGGTGCTGACGCCGGCCCCAGCGAAGGCCGACCTCTCCGAGGAATTCTTCAAATATTCGGATATTTTGTGTACGTCTCGCGGACTTATCTACATTTATTTATTTAATTATATCTTTCTCATCTTTTCCTCTGTGTAACGCACACGTTCCTGTGTGCCGTGTTTGTGTTGCGTGCTGTTACGCATAGGCCCGAACGAGGGCGAGGCCGAGGCCCTCACCGGCTTGTCGGTCAGCACTGACGAGGACGCCGTCAAAGCCGTGCGCATTTCATACAATTCCACTCGCCTTGCCATTCTCTTACCTAACAGCACGACACACACACACACACACACACACACACACACACACACACACACACACACACACACACGACACACGTATGCACACACACACACACACACACACGACATATGGCACGGCACACCAATAGGCGCAAGCACTGGTGGCCAAGGGCGTGAAGCAGGTGGTGATCACCCTCGGTTCGCGTGGCTGCTTGGTGGTGGACAAGGACTCGAGCCACCACGTCCCCGCGCCCAAGGTCAAGGCTGTCGACACTACCGGAGCAGGTGCCCTCGCGTGTGTCATGCGCCTCGTGTCGTGTCGTGCCATGTGCGTGTCGTGTCGAGTCATTGGTCGCGTCGTTGGTCGTGTCGTGTCGTGCCTGACGAGAGTGAGGTGGGTGACAGGCGATTGCTTTACGGGCGCCATGCTCTATTTCCTGGCGCGTGGACGTTCGCTGCGTGACGCGTGCACCCTCGCCACCAAAGTCTCAGGTGCCTGCACACGACACACGAAAAGCGCTCAATAACCGACCTACTGATGCTGGCGCTGTGTGCGGGGGTTGGGGTCTTTGTCTTGCAGCGGTGTCGGTGACCGTCAGGGGCACACAGACGAGCTACCCCGACCGAGCCCAGCTGCCGTGGATTGAAGCTGAAGATCCACAACAATAATAAATTAATATTTTGTGATAACAATATAAAGATATAAAGATATAAAGAACTTTTTATATTGAAGAAAAAAGTGGAGAGATGAGGAGTGATGATTTGAGGATGGTGTAGAAGTGGTCAATGACAGCAGCCATCTGAGCCACCTGTGCTTGGTGTGGGACTTCTGCAGACCATCAGCATCTTCTCACTGATGTGTTGGTGACCAATTTCAATTGTCTGATGGGAAGAGTTGGCATACACTTGTGAGTGAACTCCATGTCAACAGATATAAGGAAAAGAGAAGATGATATAAAAGAGAAGAAGATGACTGCTCAAAGATCACCACTGGGCATGAACTGTGAACCTCTGGCCAGATGAAAGGCAAGTCACAGTCATTTGATGTGGTGATATTGTGTGATTGTAGTAAAAAAGTATACTTGTGAAGGCCAACACTGTCCATGTTGAGTTGGCCTCCATCACCCTTGAGACCACCCTAGTCAGTGAGAGACCTTTGAGCTCAAGACAGAAGGGCTAGCTGTGGGATTCTGGAGCAATGTTGTCAATGACACTGGACACCACACTACTTCATGACATGTGACCATTCAGCAAGCCAACACACATTCATCTTGATGGATGACTCATTCAGGCAATCATGCAGGGTGACCTTCACAGTTGGGTGAACTTTGATGATTGTGAGATTGACATCTACTTCCCCAATGTGCTGCACGTCCCCAAGCTTGGACAAAACCTACTGTTGTCAAACATGATCCTCAACAACAGCTACAGGATCTGTGGCAAAAAAGATGGCTTCATCATCTGGCAGGAGAACAGCAGTGCCATCCTTCTGGTAGGACAGACATGAGGCAGCCTTTCCTATGTGCCACTATGCATCAAGTGACCCCCAGTTGGATCAATGAGAACCTGGGCCAGTGTGATGACCAATGACAATCATGGATCCACTGTCAGCTGTGCAGGTGTGTGAATGACCATAGATGCTGACCTGAGTGAGACAATGGACGCCTGCACCAGTCTGGCCAACCTGCCTCAAGTGGTTGCTGGGTCCAAGCCCACAGCCAAGGATGACAGCAACACTGGAGATGAGCCCAACCCCACTCTCATTTACAAAGGAGCCAAGGTGAGCACAAGGGGCTGGCACCCAGAACAAGCAAGTGAGGTAGCTGATCCATGCTGATGTGGTCAGCATCCTGATGTTGTTGATTGGTGGATGCAGAGGCTTTGTCACCTTTGTTGATGACTTTACATGCTACCAATTCCATGTGCCATTGTGGACCAAGGACAAGGTCAGCAACAGGTTCAAGGAAGTACTAGCAAGCTTGCCACATGATGTACAAGTCCACAATGTCTGATCTGACTGTGGGGGTGAGTTTGTTGGGGCTGAGTTCATTGGGGCTGAGTTTGCAGCAGTGCTGTGGAGGCATGGGATCGATCCAGCTCCAGACCATGCCACCCTACACCCCTGAGTACAATGGCATTGCTGAGCATTTGGGTCACACTGTGATGGAGATGGTATGTGGCATGCTCAAAGGAGCATGCCTGCCTTGTGCTCTATGGGTGGAGGCCCTTGCCTATGCAACTCTCATCATCAACTACACCCCAACATCAGCAAACAATGGTGTCTTGCCCTATGAGCACTGGATGGGCCAGTGGCCTTGCCTTGCCTCACTTTGTGCCTTTGGAGCCCCAGTCTACCTTCACATCAGCTCAAGAACAAGCTTGACAACACAGCCAAGGCCACCTGGTACCTTGGGCCAGCATGTGCCAACATGTGTGGGTCACCAACATGCACATTGTAACCAAGTTGTGCAGCATTGTCTTTGTGTGAGGCAAAGAATGTTGTGATGATCAGGATGGCTATGACTTGTTGCTCTTTAAGGTCCAGGAGGGGGAGGAAGAGAACTCCACCTCTCAAATGATGACAACAATTCTCAAGGACAATGTGACAACATCAACACTCAAGAACCTCTGGCCAGATGAAAGGCAAGTCACAGTCATCTGATATGGTGATATTTTGTGAGATTAACATAAAATTTAATCCTTTAATAAATGCACTATTTCTTTATGAAAAAGCTGTTTTCTACTAAAAAGCAGTAACCTCTGGCCAGATGAAAGGTGAGTGAAAATATGACTGTGGAAATTTTGATAAAGCTTAAATGGTTATGTGATTGTTCATCTGATTTTTTGCTCCTGAAACCTATTTTACAGTGGTTGAGAGCATTTTATGGAAGAAAGGCTGTGCTTATTTCATGGTTTATGCCATCATTTCATGTAATAAAGACTGATATTCTGGCTCTGCAATGGTGTACTTTGCAATTTAATGGCATTTTTCTGGGGTAAGGACTAAGGTGGCCTGTCTATGTTGTGGCCATTCTGGAGATTGATGTGATGGAGGAACCAGTAAGAAAATATAAACCTGGGACAGGAAGGCAGCTGGTGAGCTCATGAAACATGAGGGTAAGACTTGGGTATCTACTGTGAGCAACAAAGCATCCATCAGTGAGGTTGTGGCAGTGAGAAATCTCCACAGCTTCTTTTGTCATGGACTCCTGCTTGTTGGGTTTTTGTTGAGACCTGAGCATGTCCTGGAGGTACTAAATGACTGTGTATGCATACGTGGTCATCTCAGTGGCGCATAGTGTGTTCTCTCTCCTGATTTGTCGATATGAGAAATTTGGGTGAAAAATCGTTGTGAAAAATTGCGGAGAAATGCATATAGCCCACGAAGAAAATGTCTCAAAAATCATCGCGTACGCGTACGCAGCGATTCTGTGCCCTTGATGGTCCATAATGTATGTGGAGTTATTTCTAATGTGTTTCTGTATGAAAAATCCATGAGAAAAAAATGCTGCCATTCATGCAAAAAATGTTGTGAGATTTTGCATTCTTGCCCAAATTACACAAAATTTTACATTAACAAAGACAGAACTTCAAAATGTCACCCTCAGTATTTCAGCTGATGGCAAACTTGTGCAAAATCTAAAACATTTACCACCAACAAAACTCTCAGCAAAATCAATTTTTTAAACTGCATAGTGGCACAAATCACAGTATATATAAATAATTTTGCATTTATTGATGCCAAATGAGGCTCCCCCAAATGACTGTGACTTGCCTTTCATCTGGCCAGAGGTTCAGTATGATCTTACAAAATTTTGATGATGTGTGAAATAGGCACTCCAAATTCTGTGGAAACTGCTTTTGTTAAAATTTTTCTTTTTCTTTTTTGCTTAGAAGTTTTGTGTTTGAAATAAAGGTAATTTTATTATTATCCCAAAATGAAGTCTTTTGAGAACTGTTCTGCAATCAGTTGAAAAAACTTTATTGAAGTGAGAGATATTACTTGTTGTTGGAGTTGGAGTGGTGATCTCTGGTGCTAGGCTCATCAACAAGATCCTCTGAAAAGCTTTCTTCCACATACTTGCCCTTCTTTGGAGTGCTTGACTTGCTGCTGCTTGAGGTCTTACTGCTCTTTGGTGATGGATCCTGTTGCCTGGTGGCAGGCTGCTTGTGCTTGGGGCTAGGGTTGGTGGAGCTTGTGCTTGTGGCTGGAGGGAAGAGGCCATCTTGGTTGATTGCATCTGCTCCTTGCCCTTGCTCTTGGAGTCCATTGGCTCAAAATTGTTGGCGGAGCTTGAAGAGTTGTTTTCCTCCACAGCTTCTGGAGTATGTACTTCATTACATGGAAGAACATCTCCCAGTTGTCACAATGGACAGCCACCTCATCATGCATCTCATTGCAGTGGCAGGCCAGTCCTATAAGATTATCTGGTGGACAATAATGCTGTAGAGGAGGTGAGTGAGTGTAACTAGTTATGCCTAATAGGCTAATAAATTTACAAAGAAGGCCTTGAACATACCAAGACTACATCACACAACCAGTTGAGGTCCATCTTGTGGAAGACTTCACAAGCAGTGGTGACATGTGCCCTTCTTTCTTGTCAATCACATCAGAAAAGTCAAGTGGGTTCCCAAGTGGCTCTTCATTGGCATTGTACAACATGATGATGGGTGAGTTGGCAGTCCCAGACTGTTGACAATGCATAGGTTGTAGCTCTGAACCAACAAAATCTGATGAGGAGCTCTCCAAATCCTGTGATGTGGAGAATGATGGTAAGAATTGGTGGATTCAATCATCACATATGCAACTATATTGCAGAAGTAGTATCAAGCACACCTTTCCATGGTCTGAAGCAAAGGGGTCCTGCAAGGTGTCATTGATAGTTGCCTCTTGATTCTCCATCTCTCCAATGAGGGAGGTGAGGTCGTCCACTTCATCACCTTGCTGCTCCATTGCGTTGTCCTCTTCTCCTTCAGCCTCTTGAGTTTCTGGTATGGACTTCAGCTGTGAATCATTCTCCACAGCTCCTGTCCATCACATTACTAGTGCCCCTCATGACAGCATGGGATGATTTCACTACTACTACATGGAGCTTCAGTTCATTATTAACAGTACTTACCACCTGTTTTTGAAAGATCCTTGACTTCATGGTTGTTTATCTGCATCTGCCCCCTCCTGTCATTGCCCCCTTGTGTTGTCCAAGGTCTATATATTGTGCGTAATTATTATCATTTTACAACCTACTCCAATCCTGTCCTATGGCCAACTGGCTACTCATGCACCATAGGGCCAAAGAAGAAGAACACCTCAAGGACCTCAGGAAGAAGAGCCTGGAGGAGCTGCAGAAGATGTTCTACATTTTCTCCATGGTACTTGCCTCCTCCACCACCAGAAGAAGGCAATTTAATTCTCCACCAGAAGATGGCAGGAAGGCATTCCTATCTGATAAGGCTCCTCAGAAAAGAAACTATTGAGGCTGAAATTCTGTTACTTGACTACTGGGCAGAAGAAACTATTGAGGCTGCCAATGGAGTATTCCAAGACATCCATATATCCTTTCTACCTGTAGGTCATACACATGAGGATATTGACCAAATGTTTTCCACCTTTGTGGTTGGTATGCATCATGAGCCACATATTGGCTCTATCCCTCAGTTTGTCAACAACTTCAACAAATGGTACACTAAGCCCTGAATGCGTCCTGAGGTCATATTTCTCTGACAAGCATGGTCCTTCAAGAGCTGGCTGGCAGGATACATCCCTGAAGTACAAGGCACATCAAGGCCACATACCTTCTGATTCATTCTCAGTGCTGCATCACATACTGTTGAGCTGTGGACTAAGGATTACATATCAACTGACTCCCATTGGGAAGGTCCAGTTAACATACTGTGTGATAATCTCCCAGCAACTGAACCTCCAATACTGGCCCCTGCCTTAATTGACTCTGATATTCTCCATGATACAATGTTGGCACTCCAGAACCTTGAGGGCACTGCTGAATTACAGCAATCCTTCCATAATATAATCCAGTCGTTCAATGAACCTCTTCCCTGTGATCTTATTGCTCGCCCCTTTGTTTGGGTCTACAACTATGTGCTCCCTGTTGATGAGCCTTTATCCAACAACTTGCCAACTACTCTCAGTGCCAAGATGTATGTGCGCAGTCACACCTCACTTGAACTGACTCCAGTGCTGCCTGATGTTGGTGCTGTTGTGGCACTTGCAGCTCCTGATTGTCCATACTGGCTTGGTCTGGTGACTCAAATTACTCAAACCAAGGTATTTGTGTGGTGGCTTGATGAGGATGACAGAGGTGTTTGGTGTGTCTCATCATCTGGTGAGGAGGGCCAATTACTGAGCACCCTGATAGCACATGATGTCAGTCTTAGTGTGGTGGACCATGTGCCCTCAACTTCACCAGCAACTGCTGCAAGCACAGCAACTATGGGACAAAGAGACATCCAAAACCAACTATGATCATGACTAAAATGGTACAGTGCCATGCAAAATTGTAGTGTATGTGTACACAATCTCTTTATCTCCTACCACTCAAATCTCTAACTTCACCAACAGGACAGAAAATTGTCATGTACACAACAATTTTCAGCATCCCTGTGCCCCAGTCCACAACTTCCCTATCCATGCAGAAAATAAAATCTCTACCACACTGTGACATAGACCACATTACCACAAACAGTGAACACAACTTAGCCAATCACAAGCAGTACAAAGTTGCTTTTAGAATCAAGGTTGATATGTGCAACATTGTTTTCAATGAACTGCATCATGATGCTGGCAGGCAACATAGATCCAGGAGATGTGAAGATGTATTAGGGGAAAAGGTAAAGTATTGAGAAGGTCCAAAGCGGTGCATGTAACAATAAAGAGGAATAAAGAAGAATTGGGAAAATAAAGAGAAAAGAGAAAGAGAGAGAGAAAAAAGAGTATCAACATTTTCTGCCTAATTTTCTTTCAATCTTTTTTTCAAAAGAAAGAAAAAAGTCTTCCGCAGCAGGGCCGAGCAAACATGAGGCGGATGATGACGATGCCCGCACCGCTGCGGCGAATCGGGGACACCGCCGCCGCCGCCGCAGCACCCGTTTCTTCTTTTTCTTCGTTTTTTTGTTGTTCTTCGCTGGCAAGCCCCTCGTCGCGTTGCTCACGGCTCGCGCTGGTGGCCCACCACCAACCCAAGGCCGTCGGCCGTCAGCCCTTCGCCTTGTTTGCCACCTCCACCACCACCACCACGACTCCGCCGCGCTCGCCCGCGGCCAAACCGGCGGCCAGGCCACGGCCATCGTCAGCGCCAGCGCCAGCACCAGCGCAACAGCAGCAGCATCGCCAGCAGCACCGAAACCGCTCGCCCACTTCGGGCGCCAACGGCGGCAGGCCCGCCGCCCAGGGAAAGCCTTCAGTGCGCGACGTGCAGCAGATGGTCCAGCGCCTCAAGCACTCCGGTTCCGCCTCCCCCCGCCACCACCTCTCCTTTCAGCTCGCGCCTTTGCCCGTTGTTGCTGTTGTTGCTCCCCTTGTTCTTCTGTTGTTCTTGTTGTTGTTGTTGTGAGCCCCAGCTAACACACGAGCTGACCGCCGCCCACGCCCGCCACGCCCGCCCGCCCGCCCGCCCGCAGGCGCGATGGCGGAGGTGGACGCGCTGGTGGCCACGCTCAAGCGCACGCACCAATTCCACCCCTCGGCCGTGAGCGCCGTGCTACCCCTGTTGGCGCGCACGCGACAGTGGGAGACGGCCGTCGAGCTGGTCGAGCTCATGCCGCGCCACGGCCACGTGCGTGAGCGACCTCCTCGCCTCTCACTGCTCTCCGCTCTGGCACCAACCAACCAACCAAACCAACCACAGCTCAGCTCGGCTACCCCCATTAACGTTCTGGTGGTGGTGGTGGGATATGGTGCAGAGGCCCGACCTGTTCGTGTTCTGCGGTCTGCTCCAGGTGCTGGGGCGGGCTGGCCAACCGGACAAAGCGCTGCACTGCTTCGCCGAGATCAGAGAGCGCTCAGGCCTCACACCCAACGCCCACTGCTTCAGCGCCCTCATCAGCGTGCTGGGCACGGCCGGCCGGGTGGACGAGGCCGAGCGGCACTTTGCCCAGATGGTCCAGCTGGGCGTGGTTCCCGACGCCCACTGCTTCAGCGCCCTCATCGCCGCGCTGGGCACGGCCGGCCGAGTGGACGAGGCCGAGCGGCACTTTGCCCAGATGGCCCAGCTGGGCGTGGTTCCCAACACCCACTGCTTCAGCGCCATCATCGCCGCGCTGGGCACGGCCGGCCGGGTGGACGAGGCCGAGCGGCACTTTGCCCAGATGGCCCAGCTGGGCGTGGTTCCCAACACCCACTGCTTCAGCGCCATCATCAGCGCGCTGGGCACGGCCGGCCGAGTGGACGAGGCCGAGCGGCACTTTGCCCAGATGGCCCAGCTGGGCGTGGTTCCCAGCGCGTCCTGCTTCAGCGCCATCATCGCCGCGCTGGGCACGGCCGGCCGAGTGGACGAGGCCGAGCGGCACTTTGCCCAGATGGCCCAGCTGGGCGTGGTCCCCAGCGCGTCCTGCTTCAGCGCCATCATCAAGGCCCTCAGCAAGGCGGGCAGAGTCGACGCTGCCCAGCAGGTGTTCCACCAGATCGGCGCACGCGGCTTGCCGCCCGATCTCCCTTGCTTCACCGCCCTCATCAGCGGGTTGGCAGAGGCGGGACGAGCGGACGAAGCCGAGCACTGGTTCGCCCAGATCACCACCAGGGGCCACCTCGAGCCCGACCTCATCAGCTACAACGCCCTCATCAAGGCCCACGAAGTGGCGGCGCGGCCCGAGAGGGCTCTCGAGCTTCTGCGGGAGATGACCCACAAGGTCCTCCATCATCGCCCCCCTCCCTTTGGCCCTCCTTCTCTCTGTGGTGTGTGTGTGTGTGTGTGTGTGTGTGTGTGTGTGTGTGTGTGTGTGTGTGTGTGTGTGTGTGTGTGTGTGTTTGTGCGTGTGGTGGTGGGTGCGCGGCTGAGTGGTGGGCTGATGTGCAGGGCGTGCGACCAGATGTGGTGAGCTACAACACGGTGATCAGCAGCCTGGCCAAAGCCACGGGCGGCAGGGGCCACATGGACCAGGCGCAGGAGGTGTTCAACGACATGGTCACGCAGGGCGTGCGACCAACCGCCGCCACCTTTGGCGCACTCATCCACGGGTACGCCCTCATGGGCGATCTCGCATCGGTCCGTCGCCCTTCCTCCCCCACAAAAAACAGGAAAAAAAACGCACCGCACAAGCAAGACCTGCCACTGCTCATTGTGTGCGCGCGCGAGCGACATTATTATGCATGGCAGGCCAGGAGCAGACTGCAGCAGATGATGAGCGCAGAGTTTCAGCTTGCCCCCGATGCTGAGATCTACACCGTACGTACGGACACAGCAAGAAGGCAAGGCAATACAGCTGACCAGTGGCAACCGCGGTGCATCGGTTGATTGGGTGTGATGGTGGTGGTGGTGGACGGACTTGGTTTAGAGCTTGATGGACGCCGAGCAGCGCATGGCCAGCGGTGACCCGGTGGCGGCCTATCACCAGGTGCTGCACGCTGTGGAGCACATGAAGCGGCAAGGCGTATCTCCAACCCACGCCACGCTGAGCATCGTCATCGACGCGGCGGGCTTCGCCGGCCTGCCGCACGAGGCCGAGCGCCACTTCCACGCCATGACTTCGCTCCACGGCCTGCACCCGCAAGCCAACCAGTTCACGTCGCTCATCGAGGCGCTGGCGCGCAACGGGCAGCTGGACAAGGCCGAGGCCGTTCTGGACTCGCTCGCAGCGCGGCAGCCCACTTCGGCGCTGGAGCACGATCGCCTCACGGCCAAG
>CACVKS010001106.1:0-13585 GCA_902749335.1 Acanthamoeba triangularis
GTCGCCGCTCTCGAGCAGCACGGCGTGGATGACCTTCTTGCACTCCTTGAGCAGCGACAGGCACGACTCGGGGAACGGCGCAAAGTGGCTCTCGTACAGCGCGCGCAGCCGGGCCTGGTTCATCAGCACCATGGTGTAGTTGTTGATGGCCCCGATGAGGGTCTGGTCGGGCACGTAGCGGTTGTTGTACTTGGCCTTCTTGTGGTGGATGATGTCGATGTAGTTCTGCGCCGCCGCCGTGTAGAGCATGTCGATCCGCTTCGCCTGGCCCGCGTCGCCCTCCCCCTCCAGGTTCTTGCCGCGCGCCTGCATCGCCACCGCCATCCCTGCTCGTACATCGATTACACACGACACACGACACACGACACACACGACACACACGACACACGACACACGACACACGACACACGACACACGACACACGGCACACAACGTGCCGCACAACACGCACGGAAATAGGTCAGACAGAAGGCAGTACCGACCAAGGGATCAAGGAGGCTGCACGTACCGAGCAGGATCTTGGAGACGTGTCGCGGCGCGGCCTTGCGCACGTACTCCTTGTACTTGTCGATGGATCGCTGGAAGATGGCGTCGGCCTCCTTGCCCTTCTTCCGCTCGGCCTGCTCCTCGAGCGCGTTGGCCCAGTTGCCGATGGCCAGCAGGTGCACGTCCTTTTGGTCGGCCTTGCCGTCCGTGAGGTCGCACACCTTCTTGTACGAATCGTAGGCCCTGCACACCGCACTCGTGAGTGAGTGTCGTGCGTGTGTGCGTGTCTGAGGTTGGTGACTCACTTCTGAAAGTATTGGTCCTGGTCTGGCGAGGGCTTGATCATGCAGGCCATGCTGATGGAGTTGACGGCCAGGAAGTTGAGAGCCTCCACCTGCTCCGCGTCGATTCTGTGTGTTCAACGCTCGTTATGGTGCGGCACTGCGGAAAGGAGCAAAGAGAGCAAGAAGGAGGAGAAGAAGACGTACGCGAGGACTTTCTCGAAGACGATGGAGGATTGATGGATGAAGAGGAACCGGTTGTGGAGGTTGCCCTCGGAGGACTTGCTCAGCTGCCGCAGTAGTACAGCCTCCTTCTCATACGCGCGCATCAGCAGCTCCTTGACCTGCTTCTGGCCCTCTTCGTCGACTTGCGCCGATGGGGCGAGGAAGGGCTCGAGCAGCTGTTGGGCGGAGAGGAGCATGTTCTGGGCCTGCACTGCCGACACCACCACCGGTCCCTCAGCGTTGCCGCTACCACCCAGCATCACAGTGTAGGAACGCAGGAGCTCCTCGGCCTCCGCCACCGCCACACTCCATCTTTTCTCGCCCTCTTGCTTCTCTCCCTCCATCTTCTTGTGTGATCTGTTTTTTTTTCAGTTTCCATTTTCTTTCCCTTTTCCTTTTGTTCTTTAACCATCACAGCACATGAGCGAAGGAGATCATCATCATGTGAAAGTCTCAATAATAAGAGGTCGACCTCTCTCTCGAGGGTTTGTCAGCATTGCGTTATGTACACATCGTACGCTGCCTCGTACTACAGGTCTTGGTCGGGGTTGGTGTGGTTCCAGTCGTTGATGGCGTTCTGCGCCCTCGTCTTGGCCGCCTTGAACTTCTCGACCAGATGATGTTGCTTCTCGACCTGGCCAAGAGAAGAAGAGAATGAAAACGCGAATGCGAAATGGGCATGGGTTGCAGCTCATGCGTGGGGGTGAGGAGGAACGAGAAGCAAACTACGCACCTTGTTGAAGAGGTCGTCCATGTCCAAGTTGAACAGACCCTTCTTGGCTCCCGGCTTGGTGGACGGAGCGGAGGAGGATGAAGTGGCCGACGAAGTGGAAGCAGAGAAGGAGAAGAGGCTGTCGGTGTTGGAGGCCGAGGAGGGAGCCAGGGAGCGGCGGGGAGACGGCGGCGATGAGGTCATGGGCACGGCAGGGGTGGTGAGCCCGAGGAACGACGACGTCGGCGGCGTAGGCACCGAGGATGGCCGCGAGCGGCGAGCCGGTCGCGGCCGGCGTCGTCGACGGGAAGGAGAAGTCAAAGTCCTCAAACATGTGCGACGTCGTTCGGTACTTGCTCGCCGGTTGCTGCGCTGGCTTCGGCTGACTGCTCGTGGGAGCACTGGTCTCGTGCACTCGTGGGGGCAGGGCCGGGGGTTTGGCGGGCGATGTTGTGGTAGTGGCATCGAAGTTGAGGCTGCCACTGCGTCGTCGATGGGGCGCGTCAGGGAGGACCGGGACGGGCCTGTTGCCGTCAAACGTGGCCTGTCGCCTGGGCGGCGGAGAGTCGTCGCCGCTGCTGCCGCTACCAAAGATCTCGTCGACGATGGGGCTGTTGAGCGAGGAGCTGAGCGGATCGGTGAACACCTCGTGCTTGGTCACAAGGCCAGTCCTCTCCCTCTCGTGTCGTTCCTTCTCCTCCCTTTCCTTCCTCTCCTGCTCGGCGAGGCTCTCCCTTTCCTTTTCCTGCGCCTCCTTCTCCCTCCTCTCGCTTTCCTCTCGTTCCTTCCTCAGCTTTTCCTCCTCCTCCTCACGTCGTCGGTTTTCCTCGTCGTCGTTTGCTTCGTGCTTCTCAATCGGGGTGAATTGTTCGATCTCGTGCATGTCCTCACTCGATCTGGTGGGCTTTTCTTCGGCGAGCGGCGAGTTGGCCTCAGTCTTGCCTTCGGCCTCACGCTCACGCTTTTCCCTCTCCTCTCGTTCCCTTTCCAGCCTATCTTTCTCCTCCTTCGCACGCACTCTCTCGAGTCGCTCCTTCTCTTCCTTTGCCTCCTTCTCCTGCCTTTCGCGTCGCTCCTGCTCTTCCTTTTCCTTCTTTTCCTTTGCCTCCTTCTCCTGCTTCTCGCGCTCTACTCTTTCCTTATCCTCCTTAAGCTTCTTCTCCTTTTCTTCCGCTTCCCTTTGTTCCTTCTGTTTCCTTTCTCTCTCGGCCCGCTCGCGTTCCCCTCTGGCCCGCTCGTTCGATTCGCGATCGCTGTCGTCGTCGCTGTCGTCGCGGTCGCGCAAAGCCATAAGCGAGTTCTGGTACCACTCGTCGGTGCTGTTCCACTGACCGCGCGGAGGCGACGACGGCAGCTGCAGGCCGGTGATCGTGTTGGCGCCCTCCTTGGTGGGAAGCGGCGGCCCGCTGGCAGGGTAGGTCGTGAGTGGCTTGTAGGCTCCCGGGGAACCCGTCTCGACCAGGGGCGACTCCGGCTGGTTGGAGGCCTGCGTCGGCGCGCTCCGAGTCCGAGAGGGCAGTGGCGGCGGGTTGCTCTGTTGCTCCTTCACGGTGCCCCTGTCCCTCGGTGACGTGCGGGTACGAACGGTGATAGGCTGTGACGCCTTGGCCGTGGCAGTGGTGTTGCCCTGGGCAGGTATGGCGGCCACCGAATGGCGTTTGGTAGCGATCGAAGACGAGGAGGAGGACAACGACGAGGACGAGGCGCCGGAGAAGGAAGTTGTTCGCTCTGGCTGTGTGCGCGAGAGAATTGGGGATGACGCGCTAGAGGATTGGTTGAGCGACGGCGCAGTGATGCCGGCTTCAGCAGAAGAAGAGAGCAGCGCCCCAGGGCGGGCATCCTTCTCAGCGTTGAGCACCTCCTGCCAGATATTAAAAATATTAAGCGAACGGAAACTGAACGGTGTGTTGACAAAGCTGCGAGGCATACCGTGGTCGTTTTGGTCGATGGTATGTGAGGGAGAGGCCAGTCATCCATTGCGGGGAGCACCAGCTTCTTGATCAGCTGCTGCTTGATCTTGTTGATCACAATGTTGGCGATCGAAGGAATGTTCACCAGAGAAAGGTTTTTGCCTAATGAAGAGGAAGGTGGTAAGCTCAAGTTGATTGCTTGGGCCGAGACACCATTTGCCCATACCGACTTCGATTTTGATGTCCATGTCCACGCGCGGCTCACCGTAAAAACCGATCCATGCCCGCTTGGCGGGAGGCGGAGCGACTTGAATGTGGCCCTAAAGCGACGGAAATCAGCACTCTCGCGCTCAAGTCGTGGTGGCGGGAGGGACGTACCCTGCCGGCAAAGGCCTTGACGACCACTGAGGCACGAATGGGCACCTCGACACTGACGCCTCCAATGGGCAGATCAATGCGTAGGTTGATATCGATCATCAAGTTGAATCCGCCATGGTAGTAAACGTCTCCGTCGAACGCCTGAAGAAACGAATTCCTTTGGTCGTGCCTGACGGCTCACACTGATTGGTTACGAGAAAAGAGTACCAGAGAGCCCTGAGGAGAAACGGAGATGATCTTGATGTTGCTGAACAGTGGCAGGTTGGGTCCAAATCCGACATCCGTGACCGAAATGGACTCCTACGTTGGCCAATGAAGCTGTTAAGAAAAGGCCATGCGCGTGACATGGGGCAGTAGCGGGCGAAGGTTACTATACCACGAATTTGGGCTTCTTCAGCTTGGCCATCTTCTTCTGCAGCTTCTCGGTGATGAGCTTGAGGAACACGGGATGATTGTGAATTCCCCAGAAGATGCGGCCCAAAAGGGCATTGGCCCAGTCGGCATTCACCTGGAGAAAGCACACCAGCGTCAGCACCAGTTCTGTCTGAAAGCACAAGGCGCCTCAGTTGAGTACCTCAGATGAGTTGTTGGCGACTGCGGTAAGGTGGGCGAAATAGCGCTGTTGGGCCTGCAGCAACTCTACTTCCTTGACCTCTTTCTGCATTCGTATGAAGAAGCGGCCAGACATGAGCCGAGAGCTATTTAAGTCAAAAGCTGGTCAAGCAGTGGTGGGGCCGTACCGTGATGGTCAGCGAGGTGGCCGACTTCAGCGCATAGAACCATTGCTCGAGATCCTTGCCGTTGCTGAGGGCGAGCGTGGTGAGCAACAACGACGGCAGAAGCACGGTGCAAAGAAGGGCGCATACAAGAACTTGATGTAGCACGTATCGCCAGCGTTCTTGCTGGTGGTGCCGCCACTGGTTGCCGCGTCGGGGAAGAGATTGCCCGCAGGCGATACTATCTTGAGGTAGTTCTTTTTGTTGAACTTGGGCTTGCCGTGCTGGCGCAGTACTTCAACGGCGCAGTTGTCCAGACGAGCAATGTTGCACGCGTCTCTCTGTCACAGGACAGGTGAGGACGAGCTAAAAGGGAACAGGAAAGAGTAATCCTCGACTTGATCCGAAGTGGAAAGGACGGCACCTTCTCATCAACGAAATGGAAGAACATGTTGGCCTTGAGCACGATCGTCGTGTGCTGCATGCGTTTGGCCGCCTCCTTGGGCCAAGGCGCAGTAGAAAAGGAAAAGCGCACTTTGGTCTTCAGCTCGGGGATCAGCAGCTGAACTGCCCTTTGCTGGAATGGGATGAATTGAAGCACTATCAGAGATGACCATTACCACGATTTAATCAAGCCAACGGGAGATGCGCAAATGTGGGTGCTGTTTGTAATGTACCGACTCTTCTGGAGACACCTCCTTTGCGAGCTTCTGTCTCTGCGCATCAGTCTTGCGTTCAGCAACTAGGAGGACGTAGTGGATGGCAAAGGCGGCAGCCGCCAGAGACACCACCCCACCTAGCAAGAAGACGAAGATGAAGGCGAAGAAACCCATTGCTAGATCTTAGAAGTCTTCAGCAGAGTAGCAACGATTTCCTTCGTCCTCCTCGTCGTTGTAGTATTAAGAAAGCTCCTTGATCTGCCAAAAAATTTGAATGGGCAGCTTGGTGGCGCCGTTGTAGTTGATCTCTCTCTAGTCTATTTGTTCTTCTTCGATCAATTCGATGGCATGTTTGTGGTCTCCCCGAAACACCAGCCGAAAATGTCGTCGGCATTACTCACATTCTCTAATTGGAGTGTGTGAGTTCTCACCATTTCTCTGCTTTTTCACACAATGTGTTGTGGCTAGCCCTGCTGCCGCAAGCCACAACGAGCTCTGCAGGTCAGCTATGGAAAGGGATGAAGCAGCAGGGAGGCACAAGAGGAAAAGCAAGGGGAACAGTGAAAGCAAGAAGCGGAGCGAAAAAAGGAAGAAGAGGGATTGCGCACACGACCACCAGAACGAGGGGAGCGAAACAGAGGAACAAAGGGAAGCACGCTACCGAGAGTACATAGGGCGCATCAAAGAGGGGTATGCGCCGCTTCACTCAGATCTGCTAGACCTCACCAAGTGGGGCTTCGTGGACACATTCGTGCGTCTGTGCGCCTCGCCGGAGGAGAACGAAGACAAACTCGTCGCGGTAGGTTGTAAGTGCAAGCACACCACCACAGGCCCCTCGCTAACTCACCTTCTTCAGGCAGGTGATGGGATCTACCTGATGGAGATATTCACACCCGAGTTCTGTCAGCTGATGCTGCAAGAAGTCGACCACTTCGAGTCCTGGTGCGCGAAACAGACAATCAGCATACTGCGACCCAACTCGATGAACAACTACGGGGTATCTGCCAGCCAAACAAGCGGCCGCTGGTTGGCGTTGACTAACTGGTGATGGCTCACCCACCATCAGGCGGTGTTGGATCACATTCCAGGCTTCAGTGTGGTCCTGCAGCAGTTCGTGCAGCAGTTCATCGAGCCTCTCTCGCGAAGGCTGTACCCTCGCCTGCATCCGGCACGGTCATCTGCAACCCATTCGTCAATGGATTCACACCACGGGTTCGTCGCCTCGCCTCTGCCACAGGAAGGTTCAATTTCTCACCTTGTCGGTCTGTGGTGAATGAATGTACCTCAGATTTGTGGTGGAGTACGGAGCCGACAAGGACAAGAAGCTGGACTGGCACGTCGACGACAGTGACGTCACGTTGAACGTCTGTCTGGGGAAGCAGTTCGAGGGTGGCGACCTTGTCTTCAGTGGTACGTCGCATGCGACCCGCTCGTGCAGGACAGGTCTGTGGCTGATCACCCTTCCCCTGGCACTGCAGGAGTGCGTTGCGAAGTGCACCGGCGAGACACTCCGCCTCTGACCAGCAAAGGGGAGAACGTGAGGGTGGCCCACCTGATAGGCCACGGTTTGCTTCATGTGGGTGCGTGTCCACCGGGCTTCACGTTGGGACACTCGTGCAAACGAAGCGGCTCACCTTGACTCTCGCTACCCAGGCAAGCAGCGCCACGCAGCACTGCCCATCAAGTCGGGAGAGCGGACCAACTTCATCTTGTGGTGCCGCAACTCCCAGCTCGAGTCGTCCGCTGGCCACAGACGCGCCATCTGTCCCTCGTGGTGCGGATGGCACCGCATGTCTACATGATGTGCCGAAAGCGAAGATCAACGTTTCCGCTCCTTGTTGAAGGCAACCTAAGATCGCGGAGGAATGGAGTCGTCGTGCGACGAAGGGGTGAAGGGACCTGCCGGACCGGCAGGCGGTGGCGGCGGTGGCGTCCCGTGCGGCGGAGGGGAGTGGTGGAAAGGAGACTCCCCCGTGGACGCATGCTGCTTTTGCACGACCGCGTTCAGGTACCCCAGAGCCAGCGATGTCAACGTTTCGCACTGCACCAGGCCAAGCGATCGAGCAGCCATCACCACAGACGCGTGTGATCAGTAAGAATATATGTCGGGAGGGCATGTAGAAGTTTTACCTCGGCTTTGTACTTGGAGAGGGTGACGACGTCCTCCAGCCTTCGATCGAGGAAGGCCCAGGTGTCGGCAAAGTTGTCCGACGCGTCGGTGAGCATGAACAGCTCTGTGGAGGTGTACACGCCGGCCAATACGGCGCGCTTGGTGTACCAGTCAAACTGCAAACCGTAGTGGGCGCAACGCCAGGCCAAACAGAGAGAAGAGGCGCTGTGAGCACGCGGAGAGCAGGGATAACTCAATGCAGGACGCACGTACATCGACCGTGGAGTCTCCGGCCACGTAGACGATGTCATTGATGGTGTTGAACATCAGAGAGAAGGAGGTGCTGGCATTGCTCGGCTGTGCCAAGATCGCGATGGCCTGCGCGAAGTGGTTATTAGGGTACGGATTCCTCGAAGAGCGTGGGCTAGGTTGGGCACATACCTGCGGCCAGGTCGCAATGTGTGGCGCATACTGTTTCAATCGCGCGTAAATGGCGGCCCTTATTTTCTCCTTGAGCGTCATGTGCTCCATGTCCAGTGCGCTCAGCTCCTCCAGCATTCTAGCATTGCATTTGGCGATGAAGTGCTCCACCAGCTCGACTGGACCCTGTGGCATTCGGTGAGCACGCTGTGCTAGGGCCAGTACGGACTTATAGGAGGGAATCGTCGTACGCGGCGGAAGAGGCCGTGCGCCAGGTTCGATAGGCCCTGCTCGGAAGCTGCAAGCGAGAGGGCCTCAACCGTCCACCCGTACTTGGCCACATGTCCCAGCGCCGCGTCGAGTACCTGCATCCTGACTTCATCCGAAAAGCCTCCATCCCTGCTTCGTCGCAAAGTTTAAAAATAAATAAATAAATAAATAAATAGAGAAAAAGGAGCGGAGGCGAACCTGTCTTCGAAGACGGCGTCCTCTTCCTCGGGCTGTTGGTACTGCTCCCCCTGGGACTCCGCGTGGGCATCGGTGGCAAGGCCTCGCCAAAGGCCTGTGGTGCGGGCAAAGAAGGGGCGTCCCGAGCTCCGCAGCACACCGCCCCACCCTCGTGTGCGCACGGCGGCAGGGGCATCAGCGACCGAAAGCGTCCTCGCTGCATTTCTCCAGGATGCCGAGCAAGATGCCCCGCCTTGCCTCCATGCCTGCCCGCCCACTGCTCGTCTCATCTTGCGCCCAACGAAAAAGAGAAATGATGTGATTTTCTCTCTTTTCCTAGATTTTCTTATGGAAAATGACATCTTTTTTGCTCAACTCTATGTACAGTCGTCGGTGAGGTGGTGGCAGCTTCTTACATAACGAGACACTTCTTCTTATCGTTACTCCTGTTTCGCTTGCCGAGGAGAACGGCCTTGACTGCCTCGTCGAAGGTGCGCTTGAGGTTGTGACCGGTGATGGCGCTGCATTCGACGTACGTCACAGCCCGCATCTTGCGTGCGCCCGCCTCGGCCTGCTCGATCGACACGGGCGACTGGCCGCGTCGCTTGAGCGCTTCCAGGGTGGCGTTGTCCTGACGAAGGTCCGACTTGGTGCCCACGAGGATGATGGCCGCCGAAGGGCTGTAGTGACGAAGCTCCGGAAGCCACTTGTCGAAGACGTTGCCGAAGGAGACCGGATCTACGACGGAGAAGCACAGGAGGAAGACGTCGGTGTTACCGTACGAGAGTGGTCGCAGGCGGTCGAAGTCCTCCTGGCCGGCAGTGTCCCAGAGCGCCAACTCCAGCGACTCACCATTCGCCGATAGTTGTACGACGTAATTGTCGAAGATCGTAGGTTCGTAGGTCTTCGGTACGCCGTTGGTGGCGTAGCTCAATAGCATGCACGTCTTGCCCACAGCTCCATCACCCACCACCACGAGCTTGACTTGTCGCGTCGCCATATGTTGTGTAGTTAAATGACGAAAAAGGCGAGCTCTCTCCACTCTGCATTTGTACCGTGTGCCTTCAGCGCCCTGTCTTCGTGCGGGTGAGCTTCGGGGAATCACGCCACCGAAGCGCGTTTCGTGTGCTCTTCGGCAGAAAATTGGCTTTTGCTGTATTCGCTGAAAAAAACTGTTACAAAACGAATTTTAAATTATCGGCTGCCATTTGGTCCCAAGTTCCCTTGTGATGCTGGCGAGTAACCAGAGGTGCAGTTGCTTGGGTGGGCACGCAACATGACCCACCTTGGAAATAAGAAAGTGAAACCTGGACGCGAGCAAAAATCCTTATTCGTCCACCACCCTTCTTTGGTTATTTGAACTAAACTTTGAGAAGACAAGACAAGAACGACACTCAAAGTCGTAACTCAAACAAAGGCCAAGAGGTGGATTGATTGGAGAGCGGTTCGATAACCTGCAACAAAGATGGACGGTACCCTCAAAGAGGAGGTGATCAAGCCTCCCCAGCTTGTGGCGGCCGAGTTCTCGCGGGTAGCTGACAAAACCTACAAGACCACAGTAAGCGCCCACCTCTGTACCCCAATGTTGGATACCTGTGAGTTGATTGATGTGGATGGGGTGGGGGGTCAAACACGACAGAAAGAGAGCAAGGACCTTCCGTTCATGATCCAGTGCGAGGATGTGAACATCTTGGAGAACGCCAACTGGAAGGCCCTGTTTCAGGCGTTCAACGTTCTGTCGGCCGAGAGAGTCTTCCTGCTCACCATCACCGACGCAATACTCGATTGGCGACGCCAGGAGAAGCAGAACAAGGAAGACACCGACCTGGAGCAAGCGGTGAGTGATCTCTTCCTCCCCCAAAACGTACCTAAGCGAGATCTATTGACGTTCGTTCGATTATCCAGTTGGCCAGAGACTACATCTTCTTTCAGTCGGTAGGCGAGCTGTGCTTGGAGAAGTTCAATGCCGACGACGTGCAAGTGTCGGCCCTGTTCGCTATCTGCTGGGAGCACTACGAGCTCAAGGTGCCTGACGCGAACGACGCCAAGCTCGCCACCTACGTCCTGGCCGAGAACAAGAAGCACGTCACTGAGTTGTGCAACAACGTGCTCGCTCGCATCTACCCCTTTAGGTACCGGCAACAGGCATGTGCACTTCGCCGTGAGCATGAGGTCTCACCTGTTCGCTCTTGTGCTTGTTCAGGTTCCTCGCACGGCCTGACGAGCTGGACAAGCTGTTCCACCTGCAGATAGTGAAGAACAAGAAGAAGCTCGACAAGAAGAAGGAGGATGCGTTGATGTACTTCCTCATTCCGCTGATTCACAACGACAGCGGCCTCAGCGATAAGAAGGGCTGGTCCGAGTTTCGAGAGAGCCTCGAGACCACCTTCGCGCCCGTCGTTGGCTCCTGGAAGGACAAGAAGGGCGAGAAAAGGTAAGCCCGCAGCATTTGCTGATTTCAATGGCAGAGCAAAATCTAACGCACATCTTTCTGCCGGCAGCTTGATCAAGTACGTAATCAAGACGGTAATTCGATGCATGCAGCACACGCAAGAACTGCAAGGCCGCTGGAACGGCTGGCTCGTCGATGCGAAGAAGCGATTGGACCCGCTCGAAGCGCTGTGGCTGCTTACCAAGGCCCACATCAACCTCTTCACCACCACGGCCAGCGAATTCGGCAAAGAGAAGGTGGCAAAGAAGCTGGGTGAGCTCAAACCCACCACCAACAAGCAACAGGCCTGCCTCCTCTACATCATCACCGAAATCGCCATCCGCGCCAAGGAACAGACCCTTTCCATAAAGTGGGCTCTTGATCTCATCTACCTCTACATCGACAGCAAAGTGCCAAAGTGCGTCCCCACTTTGTTTTTGATATTATTACTACTATTGGATTTGTGATTCATCTGGTGTTTCGCAGATCGATCGAGACGGGCATACTTGCTGGCCGAACTCTGGTGACGAGCAAGCACATCAACCTTCTGCCGCAGGACCTCAACGCCATCCGCAAGAAGCTGCTCCATCTCCTCAACAACTCGAAGGAAGTGATCGGTAATCAGTCCCAGGTTGCCGCTACTCCAAACTTTTTGTGGCTCACCGTGTACTCTCCTGCCCTTTACCAGGCAACCCTCCCCTCCTGTCGGCGTGCATACTGCTAGTGCCTGATGTACTGCTGCCGAACGACGATGAGATGGCGAGAAGCTTTACCCTTGTGCTGTCAGATCATTTCGTCAACTCTGCTGATCAGGGTACGCCCTAACGCAACGATGGCGGTGTGCGCCTCCCCACGTACTGATGACCTCCGACCAGGCGTCTCGTTCCGTGCTGGAAGGATGCTGTGCAAGATCCTGGCGGCACACCCGAGCTTGCGACCGATGATTGTAGCGCAGGTGGCCGAGTTTACGGCCACCATGTGGCTCCAGAACGAAATGGATATCCAGGACTCTAAGCTGGGCGGATCGTTGGACAAGGTGAGTGCCCATGGCGTGTGCATCAGCGGCAGCGCAACTCTGACGTTTAGCTCTATTTTCTGTACTCCAGCTGTGCCTCCTGCTCAAGAGGTGGGACGAAACCGAGCTCGACGGGCGAGACATCAAGGGTCCCGAGATGTGGATCAGCTTCGTTGAATCCCTGGCCTTGATCTTTGCACTGTGCTCTCCTTCGTCGTCCATCAGGTAATTACTTACCTGCTCTGACTTCGCAAAGTTGCGCGAGTGGACCTGACCCTCTCCGCAATGCAGGTCACGAGCACTGACCATCCTCGAGCTGGCCCATCGACTGTCGCCACGATTCTACGGACGAACGGGCAAGGACAAAGAGAGGAGGAAGAGGGTCATTGAAGTGTTTTTCCAGGAATATCACCGGCGCGAGGCCCTTGGCCCGACCATGGACTACGCTCCGCCGACGACGAGCATGCTCGAGGTCTGGCTGAACGACCTCTGCAAGGAGGTCGAGGCGTCCAAATACGATAACTGGACTGAACTCATCAGCATTGTCCTCAAGAACTGCCAGCACCCGCTCTTTGTCTCTTGGAACTTGGTGCGTCTCGGCGAGTGCCCTCCCCTCGTCCGAGGTACTCATATATCCGCACCTCATATAACAGGTGGCGCTCAAGATCGAGAAGAGTCTGGCCAGCAAGACCGGCGCCGAACACTCGATCAAAGAGAACATGTGGTGGAAGAGTCTCATCGTATTCTCTTGCGCCAGCGCAGGTATGTCGCCCTTGCCCTACATGCATACGATGTACTTGATACTCACTCGCATCTCCTCACAGACGCCGAAGCCACACAGACCAAGAACAACTTCCTCAACACTGTCGCCGAAAACAAGGTGTCCTTGACGACTCTGTTTGACCTTATATTGAAGACCAAGGGCAATCAGTTCCCTCGTGACGTCGCCATTGCAGTACGCTCCCTCGATCGACTTCTTCATACGCATTTAGGCATCACCTGACACCCTGGGGTATACAACAGGGACTGGGACGGCTGGCTCTCCACCCGCAAACGTACAAGACGCTGCATCAGTGCATCTCCGAAAGCAAGAAGTTGTGGAAAACGTCGATGATCGGTGCCATCTGCGCTTTTATTGCGGAGGAGCAGCTCAAAAAGATGACCGACATGAACACCTTCCGCGTGGCAGTCCAGATCTTGAAGGAATTCCTCGAGGCCATGGTACGCTTTCCCACCCGCATTCGGCTGCGCGTGGTAGGACGCCAAGACACTGATGGTCGCCTAACCGATGTACAGCTCCCCGCGTTCCAAGTGGAAGAGGAGATTGACGGACAGGAACTTCTTTCCGGCATTACCAACTCTCAGCGGTACTATTTCTGCAAGGTTGTTCATCACGCCTCCTGGCAGGCCCATCTCCGAGAGGAGATCGCCTTTGACCCGGTACGCGCTAATCTCTAGCTGCTTCTTTGGGGGGGGGGTTCGTCTACAAACCTGATTCACCGATCGCCGTTGTCACGCGTGAACCTCCTACATTACGCAGGTCGCGTGTGAGAGGCTGCTGCGCTGCTTGATCAGGTGGTGCGCCGACGAACAGTCCAAGTTCAAGCTGGACCTGAAGAAGGAGGAGAAGGAGTGGAGCAGGCCAGGCACCTTGACGAGCTACATCAATGGCGAGATTGCCACTCTTCACACGTCCGCGTCGCAAGCCGTAGCCTACCTGCTGTGCCAAAAATTCGAGGAGAAGATGCACATGAACCCGAAGGGAGGCATCAGCGGCTCGTCTATCATCCAGCAC
>CACVKS010001107.1:0-13071 GCA_902749335.1 Acanthamoeba triangularis
GGTGGGTGTGAGCCACACAGTGCCAACATTGGTCAGAGGGTGGTGGCAGCAGCGTACAAGAAGCAGACTTGGGTGCACTCGGGCTCGAAGAGGAGCTCGAACTTGTCGCTCCTCTTCTTGAGCTCCTCGGTGAAGTAGATCGCGTTGGCAAAGTTGGTGTCGACCCTCTGCTCCATGCCCTGTTTTTGGTTTGGTTTGGTGGCCCGCAGGCGTGAGCGGCGCAGACGCGAGGAGAAGGGCTGCGAGCACGGTAGGGGGTAGGGGAGTAGGGGCCAAGTACCTTGTCGCCGTGGACCTTCCACGAGAGCCAGGCCTTGAACGAGTCCTGGTGGCGACCGCAGTTGAGCGTCTTCTCGCCCAGATCGTACGGCCTCGTGTCATCAAAGTGGAACAGGTAGTCCGCGTGGCTGGCGTTCACCTTTTTCTATAGGGCGTGCCATCACAGCGTGCGTGTGCGTGTGCGTGCGTGTGCGGTGCGTGTGTGATGATGACGTCAGCCTTGAGGAATGAAGAAGGAATGAAGAAAATGCGTCATACCAGGAGGTGGCTCTCCTTGGTGAGGAAGGCGGCGCACTGCTGGTTGATGCCCATCATCTTGTGCAGGCACCAGGTCACCGAGTCGGCGCGCTCGACGCCGGCCATCTTGTGGCGCCACTTCTTCGACACGAGCACGCTACCGCCCCACGCGCCGTCGACGTGCAGCCACACGCCGTGCTTCTGGCACACGTCCGCAATCCCGTTCTGTTCTCGACAGCGTCCGCGTTATCATCGTCAGCACTCGCTCGTGTGTGGTGTGTGTGTGTGTGTGGTGTGTGGCGCAGAGACGACGTACGAGATCCTCGAACACGCCGAGCACGGTGGTGCCGCAGGTGGCGTTCACGCAGAAGGGAGTGAGACCCTCCGCCTTGGCCTTGGTGATGGCCTCATCTAAACAAATAGTTCGAATATTCACGAATTAATACTTGAAAATAATATAATAACAATAGTTTAAATAATAATATAAAAACAAATAATGAATAAATAATGGGTTTGGGGCGAACCGAGAGCCTGGGGGCTCATCTTGCCGTCGGCGTCGACGGAGACGTTGATGGCGGCATCGAGGCCCATGCCCATCATCCACGTGCTGCGCTTGATGGTGTAGTGGCTGTGCGCCGACGTGAAGGCCACCAGCTTCTTGCCCTCGGGGTTGCCCGTCTAGCAGGAGAAGACTCTCAGCATCGTACTAACCGGTGCGGTGCGGTGCGGTGCGGTGCGGTGCGGTGCGGTGCGGTGCGGTGCGGTGCGGTGCGGTGCGGTGCGGTGCGGTGCGGTGCGGTGCGGTGCGGTGCGGTGCGGTGCGGTGCGGTGCACGGTCTTGGAGTCGGGGAAGAGCTTGTCGCGGGCGCAGAGCAGGCCCATGAAGTTGCAGGTCGCGCCACCGGAAGCCAAGATGCCGTCACCGCCCTAGCGAAGGCGGCCAGGTAAGCTCCAACCAACCGCGAATGCACCAGACAGAAGAGGAAGAAGAAGGAGGAAGAGGAAGAAGAAGGAGTGGACGACGAACCTCATAGCCAACGAACTTGAGGAGGTGGTTGATGACCTCGATCTCCATGAGCGAATAGACCGGGGCCACCTCGTACGTGTAGGTCGACGAGTTGGTGAAGGCCGACACCCATTCGGCCACGATACCTGGAGGGACACACGCGGCGGTGAGGCCACATGCTTCGACTTCTTCATTCCCCCCCCCCCCAAGGGGGCAATGCAAGTACTGGAGGGCAAAGCGTACAGGCGATATCGGTGCCGGACCAGAGCTGGTTGAAGTAGCGCGGCGAGCCGGTCCTGACGCTGTACTCGAGCACCTGCTCCAGGTACTTCTCGATGCCTGCCCAGGCCCATCAACAGGGAATGTCAAGCGTCGTGTGTCGTGTGTGTCGTGTTTGTCGTGTGTAGTGATGATGGTGAAGGCGACGAAGACGAGAGGGCGGCCGTACCCTTGAGGTCGGACGTGAGGCCGCAGCCCTCAGCGGGAAGAGGGAAGTCGATGATCTCCTTCAGCTTGTCGGGCGGCACGAAGTTGATCACGCGCGTGTTGTCAAAGTCGTAGTGCTGGCCCACGTCTGTGTGCACGTGGGCAATTCCACAGAAGAGGGCAGAAAAAGTGTGAGCCCACTCCCACAAGATTTTAATTCTTAAATGCCAATAAAATAAATAATTGTTTTAAAAAATGTATAATAAAACGGAATCGGGAGGAAGTGCGAGTTCTGAAGAACAAAAATTGGTGGCCGCTGGGATTCGCTGCATTGATGATGGTGAGATGGCAAGTGTAGTGTGAAGATGGAGCGTACACTTGGCGGCATATTCAGCGATGCGGCCGAAAATCTGCATCAGATCTTGCGACTCGCGCGAACAGTACTTGGAGGACGACATTGTGTGTGCGATGTGTGTGATTGATGCCTCAGAACCGATGCGGTGTGGTGTTGTTGTTAGAGCACCGTGAGAATCGGTTCAGTTCTCTCGCCGTCGAGGTTGAGGATGATCAATCAACTGTCGCGCGCCAGCCAAGAAATAACCAGCCGCGCTCGTGTTTTGAACGCACCGGTGAGTTGTTCCCCGCCCGACCGGAGAAGTCCGCAATTTGTGGGCGACTCCCAAAGTCCGCGTTTGGCAGCGCGATCGAAACACGGCTCGAAAGCTGTTTCGAAACAGGGAGAGTGGGGCATGTCCCATGATGCAACATGTGTTGGGACATAGCGGAGCATGTTCACTGGTGCCAAGGACCATAAATGTCCAGGGAGATTAGCCGGGAGGTAAAGAGCACCGTGGGAGAATTGATCGAAGATCCCATCACGCAACACAGTTGGGACATGATAGGGCGGGGATTGGACGGCCAGTAAAAGGAGGATAACAACAACTGGGAGAGATGTGGGAGCATTAAGTCAATTCACACACCTCCGATTGACGGGTTTGAACGGCCGGTGTCGGACGAATTGGCAATTTTGTGATGATTGCCTGTACTTCTAATAGGCCAAAAGACCTCCCTCATTGTCCGCTGACAAGCCCGACAGGTCCCGATCATCCGGCCCCGTTCATCTCACTTGTCGGGTGAAAAGCTTCAACTTCTTCTTCCTCTGCTTCACCGCGGCACAGCTTCTTCTTCACCGCCGGCGCTTCACTCCCTAAAACTCCCCATCACCACACATCACACGGCCATCTCTCCCCCGTCACCTGCCAGTCTTCGTCAGCTGCCACCCACCACACCAGCTCGACCACGACGAAGCCTCAAGGAGGCAACCACCCCGTCACCCACCCGCATCCCACCAGCTGCGAGGAAAGGAAGCAACCGCGCAAGCCACCACGCGCTTTTGGTGAGCGGTTCGTTCCTTTCACTCGCCGTCGCCAGTTGGTCCGTCCATCTACCACACAACACCGTCATCCACCATCGCCAGCGCTCCACCTAAGTCGTCGTCGCCGCCACCATCACTCTGAGGGCTGCCCTACGAGCGCGTTTTTTATTCTTCTGCCCAATCAAACACCGCCACGATGGCAACCCACACTCGGCTTCTTCCACGCCCCTCTCCCGGTGCCTCCGCCGTTCCCAGCCGTCCCCACGCCACCACTTTCGTCTCACAGCCCTCTGTCACGCCCATCACTGCCGCCAACGCCGGTGTCGCACCGATGCAGACCACGACCACATCTACTACCTCTACAACACCACCCAGCGAGGGCACCGAGGTGCTGAGCTCCTTCCTGTGGTTCCACCAGGACCGGTACTGGAACGAGGTAGACTACACTACACTCACTGCTTGTTGTTCCAATGGAAGTGGCGGCTGACGCTGGGGTTGTTGTTGGTACCAGGCGGCCCACCTGCTCCCACAAGTGCTCCGATTACCGGCCAAGCCACCGACCGCCGCCGTGCTGCCCTCGAAAGTGGTGACGACAGCCAAGACGATCACGAAGAAGAGAATGAAACAGAGCAACAAGAGGCCGACGCCGGCCGCAACCACAACGACAACACCAACGACGATACGCCGGACGCGCGCCCTCGCATCTCGTCGTTCCACCCCGTCGGTCTCCTCTATCCCGTCATCGCCCATCTCCGCTTCTTCTCCCGCGTCCTCTCCGCTTCTTCCTTCTTCGCCAGCACAGCCCACATTACTGTCGCCTTTGTCTCCGTCCTCTTCGCTCAGCTATTCCGCGAGCTCTCTGCCCTCGTGTGGAAGCGTGCCGCTCGCCCGGCACCACATCATGTCGATAGCGGCGCTACTCAATTAATATTCATAATAAAAAATAATTATATTTGTCAAATAGTTGATACGTGGAAGTTTCCGTGTTTGGTTCGTTACAGTGCAATATTCCTCAGAAAAGAAGTAATCTCCATTTAACAGTCTTTACATGAAGTGAGTGACGGTGGTCTTCTTGTAGCGGGTCTTGGGGTCGATGGTGAAGGCGCCCAAGTTGGTCTGCAAGTCATCGGGCGAGGATGAAACCTTTGGGGAATAGACCAGAACGGGTGAGAAAAGCCCCACGCAAGCACCACCCCGCACACGGGGCACTGGGGGGGGGGGAGCAGCAGCAAAACGTCGTACCATGACCTTGAACTCGGCCACCCACTCATCGAGCAGCGGCTGATCCTGCTCCGGCGAGCCACCGCGCTCGAAGAAGGTCTTGATCATCCAGGCCGTGTCCAACGCCCCCAAAATCGCTCGATTGGCGCCCGTGCCCTGGGGCCAGAAGGGTTCGACAAGGGCGTCGCCGACGATCGCGACCAACAGCTTGGCCTGCCCTTCCCTCACGATCTTGGCCGGGCTGGTCGCCTGCTGTTTCCTGAGTTCACGGACCAAAATGCGAGTAAGAGGGAATGAACCGAAGGAATGAACGAACGAAGAGGAGAGGAGGTACTTGGAGAAGTCGAAGATGGCGACGTCGTTGCCACCGCGGCTGTTCTTCATGAATTGGCAGTGGGCCGGGAGGGCGATGTGATCCGCCACCTCGCGCACAAAGCGCTCGAGCTGATCACAGTCCACGTTGTCGCGACTGAGGACCGTCTCCAGCGGACCGTCTTGCCGTAGCACGCCCTTCCGCAACAGACTGCAAAGGAGTGTCTGTTTAGACTTGCATGCCCGCCACACCGGCCAGAAGTGCGTGTGTACCTGCTCCGTTTGGCGGTCATCACAAAGTAATGGGTTTCGTTGCGATAGTAGACGAGATTCTCCAGCTCAATGTCGCTCTTGGCCTTCAGCTCGTTGAAGAATTGCTAGCAACGGGCCATGATGAGAGAAATTGGGGGAAGAAAAGCGCAACACCCATGACCAAAGCTCGTATGTACCTGGTTGTAGATCGAGAGCAGGCCGAACTCGTCGAGCTGCTTCTCTTCAGGCGTCTGCGTGTTAACGAAGTTGGCGGTGATGCCAATTGCATCGCTTCCTACACACACGCAGCACCGTGTCAGTCTCTAGATCACGGTACCTCGGAAACAACCAATCACTGATCCATCGATAGTACCCTTGAACAGTTTCCTCTCAAACGCGAACTCGTCCGCCAGGCACGAACGCTCTCCGTCGGCGCCCACCAGCACGTTGAAATAGAGGTCGTCCTCATTGATCGGTTCCTGCGCAACCGTTCAATCGTCAGCAATGTCAATGAAGCCTGGGGAGGGTGGAATGAATGCCTTGGATTTGACGTTGGCCTTCCAGAGCGGATTGGAGGCGGGGTTGGTGGGCGACTGGGAGCTCACGTAGGAGGCACGGTAGTAGTTGAGCCCGAGAAGGAGAGCGACCTTGAGCAAGACCAGCTGCAGCCGCCGAATAGCGACATGGCTGGCACACACGACACACGGCAATTGGTAAGACGATGCATCAAGCGACACGCAAGGGAAGAAACATTACTTGATGCCGCCGGTGCAGAACTGGGGGTAGAGGAACTTAGCGCCGATGTTACGGAGGTCGCGTATGGAACTCATCCACACCTGTCGGGCAGCGAAAGCATTAACCATTCGGTCGAAGTGCTTCACCGTTGGCGAGAAATAGATGTGTGTACGTGAAGCAGGTTGTGGCGCGTGAAGCGCTTGCGCATCTCCACCAGCGTCACTCGGCTGCCCAGCAGCAGCGCCTCGATCGCCGTGCGCATACCGCCTGCAAAGAGCACATGGATTTGTTGAGCCCTTGTCCGCACGCATGCACAACGACGGAGGCGAAATCGTACCAGGACCGGCGCCGACGATGAAGACACGCGGTTGCTCCTTTGCATCGAGCACGTACTCCTTCTGCTTCCTCTTCTTGTCGAGAAGCTGGAAGAAGGGCTTCCACCGCGGGAGCGACATGAGCCGGTTGCGCACGGACTCGTAGCCCGGCGCGCCCGGCGTATCGTTCGCTCCGCAGGCACTCTTCAGCTCCTGTGTTTTCCCCACCACCACCATCAATGGTTGTTGGTGGACGCTTCCGCGACGACGGCACACAGACGCGAAATGCTAACGGTCCTGGCGGGCACACGTACTATCCACAGGCGGCGCACTTCGAGGGGCTCCTCGCAGGCCACAAACGCGTCCCAGAGCTGGGAGGGTCCGGCGGCCCGCGTGGCGCCCTCATTAGAGGGAGTAGACGTAGCGGACGCATCACCCGCCGTCGTGACGGTTGGCGCGGGCGCCGTCGAAGTAGCGCTTGACTGCTGAGCAGCTTCCGCCTCCACAGGGCGCAAAGGCAAAGCTTCAGCCAATGCTGGCTTGACTGATGCAACAGTGGACGGTGGCGCGGGCGATGAGGCAGCTGCAGGCGCGGAGGAAGCGAGGGAAGTTGAGGTGGAGGCTGGTGAGGCTGACGAGGTGGAGGGCGGAGTGGGCAGCGGCCTCAGGGAAGGCTCTTGATCCTTGGCCGAGGGGAGAGGGCTAGGCGCCTCAGGCGCTGACTGGGAGGAGGTGGGAGAGGGCGCTGGTGGTTGTGGCAAGGGCCTCGGGGCAGCTTCGGAGCGCGCAGGGGGGTGGCTCGCGCTCTCTGAACAGGGCTCGGACAGCGCCGATGTGAGTGCGGCGGCGGCGACATCGGCGGCGGACGTGTCGGACTTGGAACCGAAGATGCGCTGGTAGGCGATCAGGAAGTCCGACTCGACCAGCGGGCCGTCCTTCTCCCTCTGTATCTGCTTCAGCACCTCGACGATCGAGGGCGCCAGCTCCTGCTTCAGCTGATAGAATTCATCTGAAGGCCACCACACCACCACCAGAGGGAAACTTGATTAGTAAAGTCCTACTCTTGAGGCACTGAGCGCAGGCGCGCGCTGTACGTTTGTCAATGATGCCGTTTCCGTTGTCATCGAAGCGCTCGAATAGCCTGAGGATATCAACGATCTGCTTTTCGCTGAGGGCTGTTGCAGAGAGATGGGAGAGGTCAGCACAGAAAATGGGGGCTGGCCTGGTTCGACGCTGCGTGGTCAGGAAAAGAGGCATCGCATACAGGGGAACGACGGGCTCAACAAGCGGGCGAGCTCCATTCGTTCGTCGGCGAACAGGGTGTGATAGCCCGCGAGGATTTCCTCCAGGTTGAGGTCACCACTGCGCAAGTTGGTGGTGGTCATGATGGGTGGAGTGTTAGTGTGAAGTGAGTGAGTGAGAACAAGGGGGAGCGAAGCAGTCTAAACCTGTCGTCTTTGTCGAGAGCAGAGAAGACGAGGTCGACAAGCATCTTGTCAGCGGAGCCGGCGACAGTGGCCGCTCCGCTCTTCTTGAGTTCCTCGAGCAAAGCCGTGAATTCCTCTGTGTACATGTACACCCCAGGGAGTCGTGAGGACAGATGCAGGCAGAAGAGAGAGCAGACTGACCAGGAGAAGGCGAACCTTTGTTGACCTTGCCGTTGTGTTCGAGGTCTACTTTCTCGAAGAGGGCGATCACCTTTTCGATCTCCTGCACACTCTCAATTTCTGCGCGTGCCCTGCATTAAACTCCAAGGGGTAGGAGACAACGAAGAGGGAAGGAAGGAGGGGCGGTACCTGGAAATTGATGATGAAGAAGCACAGCAAGGCCTCTTCTTCTGACATTGCCCATTCTTTGCATGGCGGGAGTAGGTGTGTGAGGGTGTTTCTTGTGTTGGAAGTGGGAAAGGCTAGGGGTCGTGGCAACGAGCCCTGGTCGTGGGTGCAGACAGGCCAGAGAAAGGGGTGGCGTTGAGTTTGCTTGAGGAAAGTTGTGAAGGAAGTGAGAAACCACTCTCTCGAGGGCGCGGCTGTGCTGTGGGCTTGCAGTGACGCGAAAACGCATCGGTTTCCGTTTGCTTTTCCGGACAGCAAACCCAGGCGAAATGCCGATGGGTACACACCATCATTGTCGACAAATTGTAAACTGCAACAAGAAGGTGGTGCTGGTCAAAACGAAAGATGCATGTTGTGGAACTGTACAACGTACAATAAGAAACAGACACACCTGAGCCACACCCTCTCTGGAGGCTCTCAGTTACCAGTCTGCTGTGTGTGAGTCACCAGATAAGGAACGAGAAAGGCGGTCAGTGCACAGCCACTCAAGACACAAGGGAAGTGCGGGAGGGGACCGCACCCTTTGACGCTTGGAGGCGGAGGCCTTGGGCAGGGAGCCGGAGAGATAACACTCGCTGAGCACAGTGGAGGCCGGGGACATGGCTTGCCTGAGCGCGTCGTCGGCTAGGGTCTGCCGCCACGACGACGGCACGTCATCTTCGGCTTCACCTTCATCTTCGTCATCGCCCTCTTCTTCGTCGTAGTCCTCCTCGCGCTGGCGTCGGGTCGCGTTCTGCTGACCGGCCTGCGCTGTGGTCCGAGCCTCGCGGATTTGTTCGCTGGCCTGCGCATACGGTAAGCCGATGTTGGTTCAGGCTATTTGAACGGCATCGGTGCTCGCGTGTGTGAGGCAAGCGTGGCCAAGCTGTCGTACCTGCGTCTGTGAGTAGATTCTCATAACGTAGGTGGTGATGAGGTCAGCTGCGGCCTCGCGCATTTCTCCCGAAACGAAGCTCAGCCTCTGACCGATGCAAAGCGACGGAGAAAAAGGTGAGTTGTGGTCCACGCTATGCGGGCGGCGTAGAACCGTACGGAAAGGAGGAAGAAGCGAAGGAACTGCGGGACATCACTGATGCCGTTGTTGAAAGCAGCCGCGAGTCGGGTCACCAACTCGACAGAGAGGTCGCGAGCCCTGAGTACATTGAGTGATGGCGATTATAATGAGAAGCACGTTCAATTCAGTTTGTCTACCACGCCAAGCTGCGATCAGCCATCCGCCGTACCAATCACGAAGGCCAGTGGCGAAAGGATGCGGCACGGCGGGCGACGGGTCCGCAGGGGCGAGGATGAGGCGCAGAAGCTTGGGCGTGTGTACGCTGAAGGCCTCAACAGCTGTCAACAACAGATTAGTTAGGCAGGGTTGAGACCGGGCAAGACGCAGCAATGTACGTCGCTGACCTAAAAGGAGGAGGCCGAACCAGCGGGAGTGAGGCCAGCACCGGGCTTGAGCTTGGAGGTGATCTCCGCGGGGAGGGAAGAGTCATCCATGGATGAGGCCACCGCGCCCACGATCTCTTCCTTAAGGCCCCACAGCTGCTCTTCGCTGACGTCCGCTCCGGCCTCGATGCCAGCGTGGTGACGCAGGTAGGCGGCGATGGGTCCGCGCAGGTTCTCCGTCGGGGCCAAATCACCCTGCAGGATGGAGATCACATCCGCGGGCCGGAGCCTGCCCAGGATGATGCCCAAAATCTCGCTCAGGACCGTGTCTAGTGCAACACAGCCACAACGCCTGCGGGTGAGGTTCCTCCGGTTGGTTGGTGGGGGGAGTGGTTCTTGGTACCATCTTCGGAGCGCTGCGGTGAGCCAGGCTGGTCCATGGCGGTGAGAAGCTCGCCAAGGGTGCCGCTCGAGGCCGCGGAGCCGGTCATAGCCTGCGTCAGAATGCCCATAATTTTGTCCCTGTCCGAACTGGTCGGGGCGGGCGCAGCCGCTGGCGCAGCTGTCCCTGCAGCCGGCGAAGGTTGCGGCGCTCCTCCGCCTAGAATGCTAGAGAACAGAGCGTTGAAGTCCATCGGCGGGGCTGCCCTTCCAGCACCCGGCGCTTGGCCACCAGCAGAAGGCTGGGGCTGTGAGAGCGACTGAAGGATATTACCAAACATGGAGCTCAGCCCAGGCGGCTGCAGATCGCGTGTTGCGTCAGTGAACACATTATTGGCGATAAACGAAAGGGGCGTGAAGGCGAGTGACGTACGAGGCCCTGAGGAGCAGCAGCCGGGGCCGAAGGGGAAGGAGTCGGGCGGGTGGTCGTGGCCTGAGGGGCGGCCCGAGCAGCAGATGCGGGTGGTTGCGAGGTAGCCGAGACAAGCGGCGGGAGAGTCGGAAGCACCGGGGACGTGGGCTGCTGGGCAGCTGTAGAAGACTGCGGCTGAGAGGGAGTCGTCGTTTGCTGCTGCTGCTGCTGGGGCTGCTGGGGCACGGAGAGGCCCTGCAGCACTTGTGTCGCCTGGGACAGCAGGGCGTTCAGATCAAGTGGCGGCGCCGCCTGGCCACTGGTGGCGGATTGTCCTTCCTGTGATGCGCCACAGGTGGGTAAGGCTCTCAGACGTAACAGGCAAGCGATAAGGAGAAAGTGGATACCTGGCCAGACTCAGCTGCGGCCACTTGTTGGGCGATTTGCTGGGCAAGCGGCGCAACAGCAGGCATCAGCTGAGACATGAGCTGTGCGAACGGCGCGCCGGCGGCGCCGGCAGGTAGGGGGGTCTGCTGAGTCGCCGATTGACCGGGAGTTTGCGGCTGCTGTTGCTGGGCTTGTCCTTGTTGCGGGAAGGCCTGGAAGGGGAAGCGCGGCATGTTGGTTTGGCCGGCCTGGCCGGGTTGAGGCGGAAACATGAAGGGGAACGGCAGTTGGTGCGTGTGCGGAACGCCCTGAGCTTGAGTGCTTCCGCCCTACATATGTCACGACGATGTCAGTGGCGGGGCGGCAGCAAGGGTGCAGTTGCCGGAGTAAATCACCTGCGGGGTCGCGGCAGGCGGACGAAGGCTCGCCACGGCGGGGGTGAGCGTAAGGAAATAGGAAGCCAGCTGCTGGAAGAGCGGAATCGACCGAGCCAGCAGTTGCTGTGACTCCTGGTAAGACTCGCTGCCGGGGGCAGCGTCCTGCTCCATGATAACAAGTGGAGAGTCAGATCACCATGTGTTGTAGTTAGACATGAGATTGGCAGGCGCACCGCGGCTTGTGCCAGCCTTCGCCACACGGGGCTAGCACGGTCCATGAGGTCAGCCAACGCTAACAACCTGCGGGCAGCGCGACCTTGGGCCTGGTGCTGCTCCGCTTCGGCGGTCTGTGTTCCTGCGCGTGGGCCAATAATACGCAGTGACTATTCGGTCGAGTTCGGCGCTTGGAAACGCAAGTCTGAATGTTTCGCACATGGGCGACGGCCCTGGAAGAGGGGCAATGGGACATACCCTGCAGAGTGTTGAGAGACTGCTGCAAATGGTTCTCCATGTTTTCCACAGGACCCCAAACAGCATTTTCCTGGTGACACAAAGGTCAGGCAAGCAATCAGCACTGCACTGGGGGTGGGAATCGACGTACATTGGGCGCCTGGCCGTTGGAGGGCGCGGCCGTCACGCGAATGGAAGTGGTTTGCATGGGCACGCCCAGCGATCCCAGCACACTGTTGATAAGCTGCATGCGATCGATCGTATGAGAGTTCGTGTAAGCCATGTCGATTGGCAAAGAATAACTACTGAGCGCTATGGGAGACAAACGTTGAGCACGTACATTGTCAAGAGCGGGTGGAGCGCCTCCTGTTTGGTTCGGCAGAGAGAAGGTGCCCATGACGATGCTGGCGGGGCGCATCTGGCCGCCCGGCATCGGGGTAGGCAGGGGTGCTCCAGTAGGCGCGGCCCCAGCGGGCGGCGTCTGCGCCTCCGGCGGGCGCTCCACCATGTGAATAGTCAGCCCCGCCCTGATCGCTGTATAATGGGTGCAGTGCGCGTGCCATGCGTTGGTGGTCAGGACCAACAAGAACTCAGTGAAGCCAAGGTTAGACAGGGGACTGTACAGTAAGAGCCAACGGTTTGGTCGTCCTTGAGCACCTTGCCCTGGAAGATCAGGCGCTGAACCGAGGGGGCCACGTTCGTTATGGTCGAGATCTTAGCCTTGAACTCGCTGATCGTGGTCTAAGAAAAAAAAACATGTGGATGAGGTGATTGCTTTTTGCAGTTAATCGGTAGGAAGTCGAGTTGCGTACAGTAGCAGCAACTTCGACGGGGTGAACTTTGCCGTCGAGCGTTTTGACATTGACGCGAAACATTTCGGCCGAGGAAGCCTCTCCTTCTTTCGTTTCCATCCTTTTCGATTGCAGGCTTGTATCTGCAGGTTGTTTCCCCGCCATTTTCCTGTGCCAGCTCGAGCCAAGGTGGCTGCTGACGTCACGGGAGTCGAAAAAGAAAAGAAAAGGCTGGAGGGGAAAAGAAGATCGCGGGAGGCGAAGAAATTTGTTGATTGATCGTGAACGATGGAGGTAGAGACCACGACATCGGCTGCGGCGACCCAGGGGGTGGTGGACGAGGAGGTGGTGGCGCGATACATTCGTAATTCGCTCAAGAGGACGTACGATCTGTTCCTCAGGAATCACCACACATTTGCGCCTTTGCCTGAGAATGAGGAGAGCGAACGACTTGCCCTCTTCTCCAAGATTCAAGACGAATACGAGCCAGTGCGCAATCTCCAACCACCTGCCAAGCGACCGGCCCCCTCTGCCACAAATGAAGCCGCATCTCAAGATGGAGCTGAAACAGACAAGGTCGAGCGGGTGCTCCAGACCCTACCCTCGACAGGAGCTGCCGCATCGGCACAGCAATCGTCGGCAGTCGTCGCCTTTCGCGAGGTGGCTTCGGCTCAGGCGCAGGGGGCGGGCAGCGGATTCACATCGATGGCGTTGGCCAAGCGAGGCCTCAATCTCGAGAAGCCGGAATGGCATGCGCCGTGGAAACTCATGCGCGTCATCAGCGGCCATCTCGGTTGGGTTCGTTCTGTGGCCGTCGATCCGGGAAATGAGTGGTTCGTTACCGGCTCGGCCGATCGTACGATCAAGATCTGGGATCTGGCATCGGGCACGCTCAAGCTCACCC